>MU724608.1:66487-80476 GCA_026770625.1 Nicotiana glauca
TTTGACCCCCGAACACGATCCCGGCTTAATTCCTTGAGCTTTTACTCAGACTTCAAAGCTTCAAATCACTTAAATTCATTCCATAACATCTATATAGCTCGGAATCACACCTACAAGGCATAAAACACACAATTAGTGCAAAACACTAGCGATTAAAGCGCAAACTCAACTAAAGTGCAGTAAATTAGAGTGTAATAATCGACTAAAATACTTAATTATAGCCTATCATCACTACTGCTCAAATTCACAATTGATCTTGCCTTGATTACTTCACTTCCTGCTAGATCTGCTTGAATCAAACTTTTCCCTTTATCTTTACTTAAGGTTTGTTCTGCTTCATTACTTCTTCCTTTCACGTTGTTACTGCTTCCTTTACCTATAAACTCCGCCAATTGCAACTTCGTCGTGTTCTTTCTTGGTCGTCCTCGTCCCATTTTCGATCAGCGTATTTTAGCATTCACGCTTAAAATGCGCCGATACACCCCTTTAATCATTAAATTTCACTATTTCCATCTTTTGGCTATTGGAAAAAGAAAAAGAAGAAAAGAAAAGGACATGTTGCTTGGATTTGAATTCTTTTTGGTAGGTCTACTTTGTCGTGAAAACATGAAAAGAAGTGTTCTCCTCTTCCTTGTATTATATGCAAAAGATTGAATGTCAATGGTTAAAATTGAAGGAGTCTAGAAAAAATAGACTTCTCCTTTAGAGAGGACTTTTTCTTAAATATTTTTCAGTTAACAAGTGTCGGCAAGAAAATATAAAGTGGATACCATGGAGTTATTAAAAAACATTTTGATAAGTGAAATAATTTCTTTATATTATCTCTTGGATGATTTTATTAAGTTGTTTTACGTACTTTTTTATGCAGTCTCTCTTCTCCAAAAACTTTAATTAAAAAAAAAAATAAAGAAGTCTTCATGAGTAAGAAAAATGACATGTATTAAACTATGGTTCTTTGGACCAGCTCTTTCTTGTTTCTATTTACCCCTAAATATCTCCATCTTGAAAATTACATTGAGATTTTATTCACAATTTTGCCGGTTTTACTGGTTTCACATTTTTTCTAGGTTATGTAGGTGCTCATTCCTTCTCTGTGATATCGATTTGAATACTGGGCTCGATTTTTTCTTTTTAATGGCAAAATTTTGAATTCATGGTTTGTATCAGTTTATACCTGAATTGTGTTATAATTTAAATTATAAGTAGTTAATTAAGTCTTTTAACTTATATATTATTATCAGTATACCGTTCCCTCATGTCGTAAATAAAAAAAATTATATTACTGGAGTATGGTTGAGTTAAAAAATATAGACTACCTCACTTCCCATCTATATTATATTAAAGAGAAATTTTCAAAGCATTATCTTTTAGTAATAATTAACTATCTATAGATATTATTTGCTATATTACGGATTATAAATATTTTTTATATGCTTATAAGATGTATTTGATATATTTAAGCTATTGTATTCATGAATACAGTAGCAAAAATAGGCGTGAATCAGGGAAGTCCAGCTAATCAGTTGTTGTATTCGAGTGTATTCGACTGTATTCATGGAGTGAAATATGGGATTACAGCTGGACATATTATTGTATTCGACTGTATTCACGGTGTGAAATAGGGGATTACACTATTTTTAAAACGGTAAGTGAATCAATTAACATAATAGACTCCTAATATTAATTAATAAATTTTGTATTTTCAGTTATAAAAAAGATTCTCAACCGAAAAATACCCAAAAATATAGCAATCTTCAGATAAATTATATAATACATCTGAATACATAAATTATATTAATTAAAAAATACTTATGAATACATTCATGGCATATAGCGAGACAGTGAATACAATGAAATACATAGAATACAGCGGGATACATTGAAATACAATGAGAAAAAAAGACAATAAATACAATAAAATACATTGAAATATATTAACAAAAAATCAAATTCTTCTCCTTTCTCAAAACCAGCAGATGTATATCCAGATGAATTTCTACTCCTTTCTCAAAACCAGCAGATATAAACATCTTCCTCTAATATTTTCGTGGCCGAAAAAAAGAGAGGAAGATTATTTTCCATTAATCCAACGCTACCTCTATTAAAATTCTCATGGTAATTAATCAATCTTGTCGGCAGCTACTGCTGTTGGTTACAAACCAATCGAAAATTTGGCAGACTGCAATTCGTTTGAAGAATGACTGGTTCATTGAAAATTGGATGAACTAATTAAGAGAATAGAGAGAAAGAAAATAGTGTAACTGATTAGCGTATTTAGTGGCTTAGGGCTAGGAGGTAACCAAAAATAAAAATTTTGCTATAAACCTTAAAAGGTATCTATAAAATATAATTTTTTTAAATGATATTTGTTTAAAATAAATAAGGTGTTAGCCTTTGCTATAGAAGGTAAAAATTCCTATATTAAAAGGACGAAGGCCCTTAACGAAATATCATTCGCCCTTTTTACCCTTTAAAAATAAATTTTATACTAGACAAAATCGTCATTTAATTATTTCTCTAATTTTTAGAGTTCTAAAATCAACTAAAATCTTTCTTAATAAATTTTCCCTTATTTGAATTAAATAGAAAGTTCTAATATTTAGGACAATATTTTGCCTTATTTAAATTCTTAATTAACTAATACTACGAACTAGGTAACATAATTATTATAATACCTTGCCTACTACTTATTCTTGTGCTTAAAAACCTAGGAACGAAGAGTGAAATATCGTTCGCCTTTTTTACCCTTAAAAAAAATTATACATGGAACAAAATTGTCCTTTTAATTATTTTTCTAATATTTAGGAATAGTCACCTAATTATTGTCCTAATATTTAGGACTTCAAAATCAACTATATTTTGTGTACCAAAACTTTCCTTCCTTGAGTTATGTGTGTTATAACATATTTGAAAAGGAAAAGTAATAACATATTTTTAAAGGAAAAGGAAGAGTAAGATTAGTCTCACTGTTTTTTCGTTTCGCCCTTTAGTTTTCGTTTGTTCAGTTTCAAAACTAAAAATAAAATACAAAATAAATATTTTAGTTTCACTCAAAGTAAATAATTGTATTGCCATCATCCTTTCTTTTTCTCAAAATTAATTGTTTGCAGCTAAATTTTTATCACAATTAAAAGATTAATGTATTGTAATACTTAACAATTCACAAGAAAAATATTGTTGTAATGTATTAAAATGTTCACATTTTGAAATCAAATAAAATTTTCAAATTATTAAATATTTATTAATTTGATCTCTATTAGAAATTCTAATATTATTAAAATCTTAAAATCGATTAGAATAACATATATCAATTTGTTACAAAATAATTATAACGCATATTACTTTATTTATTAATTACTTATTTCTCTAATACCTAAATTTAAAAAATTAATAAACTGACAATATTAAGATAAAAATTAAACAGTTTGACTTTAGTATTAAGAAGCCCGAAAAGTAAAGGAAGTATTTCTATTTTGATCTATTTAATCAATATAAATTCTTAAATTTGCAGAGCTTTTTAATTTTAAACTATATCTGTATGATCTTTTATCTTTGAACATTGACTAACCATATTTCATTTTTAAACTTTTATTCATCATTTTCATGAGCTTATTTTTAATACTAATTTATATGTCAAATACATTATTTAAAATTATTTATCTAATTTTTATAAATATGATTAGCATTCATCATTCTTAAGACCTTACACTTTTACTTTAATCTTTATTTTATAATTTGAACATATTATTTAGTAATGTATGTTATTTTTAGAATTGTATTTTCACTGAGATAATGTTGACGCGCAAAGCGCGTATCCTAAGACTAGTAAGAAATAAACACATCTTGACCAAAAACTTAATTGGATGTCTTTTCTTTCCACCAACATATTAACATATACAGCCAATAACTAGTTATTCAAACTAAACAAACATGCTATCCCAAAAAGCGATTAAGCAAATACTAATAAAACCATATCCTACCGCAGCCATAAAATAAAGCAATAACGACAAACACATATATGGAACGTGAGTCAAAAAGGATATCTTATATACTCCTATATGGAACGAAGTTTCGGGAAGGATGCCACTCAACCGGTAGTGTGCGTCCTCCTCTGAAAGATAAGGTATACAATAAGAAAAAACCCATATCAAAATTGCAAAATTTATAGTGGCATTAGTTGACACTATTGCATAGCGACGGGTGAGAAACATGATTCAAAGATAAAGGGTCCACACGATATTTTGCAATTCCATTTTTTTTTTCTGTTCTTTTTTCTAATAACAGCTTTATGGAACACGATCCTACAAGCTATTAATTGGTGGATAATTTGGGCTTAAAGGATAGAAATATTAGCCTTGAGTTTAGATCTCTTTCTCTGATAGGTTTTTGGTGCAATATGATTTTTTACTCGCAAATTCAAGCTATGGAGTTCATGCGTCTTACAAAGACCTCAAGTTAAATATATAATAATAATTAGGTCCATCGAATATTTATAAATATTTAGTAAATTTTCTAATGCATATATAACGTTTGGGCAAAAATTACAAAATTTCGTGAACCTATAGGTTACACTCTAAATCCGACATCGCTCCCTGCATGTGACCAGGAGGCCACAGTTTGAGCCGTGGAAACAACCTCTTGCAGAAATGCAGGATACCGGGGGCACCTCCGATTCTAAAAGGTTTAGATTCGAAGAAGTTCGTGCAGAATCCTTTCCCTCCAAGTGCGGCTTCGAAGCCCATCCCGAAGAAATTCCGTATGCTAGAAATTCCCAAATACATTGGGACCACCGATCCTAATGAGCATGTTACTTCTTATAAGTGTGCAATAAAGTGGAATGACTTAGACGATGAGATTGAATCCGTTCTATTGAAAAAGTTTGGAGAGACTTTACTGAAAGGGGCGATGATATGGTACCACAATTTGCCGCCCAATTCCATCGATTCCTTCGCCATGCTTGCAGATTCTTTCGTAAAAGCACACGTTAGAGCAATAAAGGTCGCGACTAGGAAGTTAGTCCCCTTCAAAGTAAGACAAAAGGACAATGAAATGTTAAGGGAGTTCGTGTCTCAGTTTCGTATGGAATGCATAGACCTACCCCCGGTCACAGATGATTGGGCTGTTCAAGCTTTTTCTCAAGGTTTGAACAAGCAAATTTTGATAGCATCACGACAACTAAAGCAAAATTTGATTGAATATCCAGCTGTGACCTAGGCCGATGTACATAATCGATACCAGTCAAAGATCAGGGCCGAGGATGATCAATTGGGAACCCCTTCCAGTTCCGTTTATTCAAACAAGCCCGTCGGTAGAATTCAAAGGGACATCAACAGAGAACCTCGATCGGTACCAACCGTATAGCGCAGATCGTAAAAACAGCAGCCCAGGATGGAATCCCGTTCGAAATGATCGAAGAAATGATCGAGGACAGAGCTCCCGAGGGCTCATGAGTAAAAGTGGTTTCGATAAACATGTAGAGCCCACATAAGCACCACGAATATTAGAATACAACTTCAGCATCGATGCATCGGGTATTGTGTCAGCCATTAGATGGATCAAGGATACTAGATGGCCTATGCCCCTACAAACCAATCCAGCTCAAAGGAACCCTAACCAAATATGCAAATACCATGGTACCACAGTCACAAAATCGAAGATTGCAAACAGCTGAGGGATGAGGTAGCTCGTTTATTCAATGAAGGTCATCTTCGAGAAATATTAAGTGAACGAGCCAAGAACCATTTCAAAAATAGAGATTTAAACAGACAGGACGAGCAGTAAGAGCCGCAGTATGTAATTCACATAATCGTTGGGGGGGGGGGGTCGGTATTCTCCAAGGACCGGTATTTAAACGAACCAAAGTGACAATCACGAGGGAGAAACAAATTCAGGACTATTTACCAGAAGAAACCTTGTCTTTCAGTGACGATGATGCAGAAGGGATCGAGCAACCTCACAATGACGCACTACTAATATCTATCCTAATGAATAAAATTCAAGTTAAACCTGTGTTAATTGATCCAGGAAGCTCGACAAATATTATTCGATCAAGGGTGGTAGAGCAGTTCGGACTCCAGATCAAATCGTACCCGCAGCTCGGGTACTTAATGGCTTTAACATGTCAAGTGAAACCACCAAAGGAGAAATCATTTTGCCAGTAAATGTGGCCGGGACCATCCAGGAAAAAAAGTTCCATGTAGATAGCATCACTGATAAGGATGGAGTTTTGGATGCTCCAAGAAGGCCATTTACAAGATCTCAAGCTAAAGAATTGAAGACAAAGGTTGCTGGACTTCAATATCAAATAAAGAAGCTTCTAAGTATAGAGGAAGTTCTCAAGCCCAAAGCAGAAGAATTGTCTAAGTTTTATAATTATTTGGTGGTTCAAATTGAAGTCAAAGAGGAGGAAGATTGGGTCACCCAAATCAGTCCTTGAAGTACACCAAATGTGCTCAAAATGAGCTTAAAAGAGGACCAAATGGAGGTGTTACAAAAGGAGCCCAATTGGGGTCCAAACCAAAGGCCCAAACTAGTTGTTTTAAGGCCCAGATCTGCCCCAAAGGGTCTTGGCCGCCCCTCCATTTAATGTAAGATTGGGTCACCCAAATCAGCCCTTGAAGTACACCAAATGGGCTCAAAATTAGCTTAAAAGAGGACCAAATGGAGGTATTACAAAAGGAGCCCAATTAGGGTCCAAACCAATTGCCCAAACTAGTTGTTTTAAGGCCCAAATCTTCCCCAAAGGGTCTTGGCCGCCCCTCCATTGAATATTGATGGCTATTGTGACCCCTAAATGCACCCTACCTAATTTAGATGACTTTATAGCAACCCCTTACATTATTTTTAGTTTTTTACTCCTATAAATAAGGGGGTTTTCTCATTCATAAGACACTATATTATTGATTAAGTATATCATACTTTGAGAGTTCTTTTGAACCTTTATTACTTGTGCTTTGAGATTTATCTTTTAACCTTTACCAGTTCATAGTTAGTTCAAGGTAGTAAGATTTCTCTTTTATGATATCTTTGATTCCTTTGTGGTATTCTTAGAAGACGATTAATACTAGTTATTAATTGTTGTCTCAAGTTACTCGTAAAGCAGTCAAGATACAAATCTATTGTTTTGATTTGCTTTTTAAGTAAAGGCGTTTGAGTTCTTCCATAAATCAAGACGTTGATACTTTGATCTTGTCAAGGCTATAGAACTTGCGTTCTTGGAAGTTCTTTCCTTGAATCTTTCCCATATCCTTTATTTTCATCTCTTTAATTCTAGTTGTTCAATTCTTTGCTGTTATTGCTTCCGCATTTACTTCTCAAATTCTTATTCTAATTTGGATTCCCGACCTAGTTGTTATCACATGTGATCGAAGGCGACATGAGGTACAATACGTTGCTCGGGAGGCCTTGGATCCATAACATGAGGGCAGTATACTCGACACTTCATCAATTCCTGAATTTCCCAACATCATAAGGAATCAAAACGTTGTACGGCGAACAACCCGCCGCCAAATAAATGTTTGCAATCAATGATGTAGTACCAATGTCGACACTTTCGTCAACAAAGGAATCAAAGTCGAAGGGAAAGCGAGAGGTCAAATAGCAACCACAGTCGCCAGCCTCGGCCCGGTCAGAGGAGCAGGAAACTTTTGAGGATGATGATTATATGATACCTCGAACCTTCATAATCCCCGATGGTTCTGATACAACAAAGTCAACGGTCGAAGAGCTGGAACAAATCGTGCTGATCGAGCATTTGCCCGATCGAAAGGTATACCAGGGTACAGGGTTGACTCCCTGTTGATACCCAATTTTTTCTCATATATTTTTAATACATATATATACTTTTCAAAATAGCACATATACAGCTATAAGCATGCATAATCATTTTTTATAATTTTTTCTATAATTTTTAAAAGCTCCAAATTAATTTATTTCTCCCCTTTTATCTATGAAAATCTCCAATAATTATCCTTCAATTATTTTTGTGGTGATTTAGTCATCTAAATTCTTTATTGATGCCAAAATATTATTTAAATATTTTAGTGTATTTTTTTAATAATTGCATTTATATTTTTTTTAAGCTAAGTTGCATATCTTTGCAATAATAGCCATACTAATACATAATTATGTTATTAATGCATAAAATGATCTTTTGTATTTTTAAAATGTTTAACAACTATTTTTAATCATTTTAGTACACTAAAATATATTTTGGACAACATTTGTTATTTTTTAAAAATTATATAGTATTGAAAATGGCTATTTAAAATCTGGCCTAATTTCATTTCAGTTTCAGCCCCAATACCCAGCCCAATTTTTAAACCTAAACCTATCCAAGCCCAATATCCATCTGCCCAACCCAAATACCAGGCCAAATCCTGGCCGTTGATCATTTTGATCAATGGTCCAAGTTCCCCCTTCCATAATTAAACTAACTTATACCCTTTCTAACCTAATTCATTTTACACCTTATACCGCCGTCACCTAATCCTCTCTGCTCTCAAATGCTCTCAACCTAAACCCTAATCCCATCTCACTGACCCTCATCTATGGCTATCTCCGGTGGTTTATCACCACCTCTTAGGCCTCCAATGGCCTCTCTCATGTTATTCTTGCCATCTCCTGGGCCCTCAAGGGACCATGGCTAGTAGCTTGCATCTATGGTCTTCTCTTGCTTGTTTCAAGCCACTCCAGTGAGATTCCGAATAAGATCATCCTATACTAGCTATGATCTATGGGTTTCTCAGTATGCTTCTTCATCTCTGTATGGTTCTCTCCGAAACCCTAATTTATTTTCTAAACCTCCTAGATCTGTACAGATCTAAGATGATTTGAGTTTGTTTCCTGTAAGTTTTACAACAGCCTTAAAATTCTTTACAAGAATCGTATGCTTTTCAAGTGATTTTCATCTTTTTCCTAAAACTAGGGTTCCCAGAATTTCATTTTAAAATTTGTTTGATGATTTTTTGTGTTTAAACGTCTGCTTCTCATATAGTTTGACTAATATTTTTGAGTCTGCTACAACCCTAACTCGCTTGTACCAAAAGCCCTAATTTTTGGGGGTTCTTCATTTGGTTTCTGAATATTGATACATCTGATTGTATTCTTGCTTTGAGTTCTTGTGATTCCCGTGATTTTCTTGTCCTAATATGCTTCTACTGAATTTCATAGTTCGACCTTTCACTGATTTTATGTGCTCGTGTTCTGACCATTCATGTTAAGACTTGTATATTTCTCCTTGAATCAGTATCGTTTAACTATGTGTTTTGTTAAAGCTATGTAAAATCCTGACTATTCATGTTCTACCTTATTTTATATGCTAAACTTGCTGACTCTTTCATGACTTTCTGAACCCTTGATTACTCTGAATCCCTTATTTCCTGGTTTAATTTGAACACTTTCCTTTAAACATTTGATTCTTACCTCTTTACTCAATTTGATTGAATTTTGCCTTAATTGTTTTTCCCTGCCTTGTTTGTATTTCGCTGATTATTACTGATTCGTTTCCTTAATTAAATTTTTGTTCATTTACCCCTAATTACCTATTCTATACCTAAACTTTACTTGATTCTTTTTCTTAAATATTTAGCAAGTTTTATCGTTGATTTAATTGTCCCTCGATTAAGGGAACGACCTTGCTAATTTACGTGTGACTTCCCTGATTTACTACTTAATTGATCTCTTAACTTATGTGTCAAGCTTTTGATTACTATATAAACCTCCCCTTCTTTTAAGTTCTGAACAACACATTAGTTCACAAAAAGGCACATTTACACTTTAAAAGTTCTCTTTCTATTCTGCTTTTGTGATTCTTGCTAATCTAGCCGGCTGAAAGCCAAGGCTAGATATTGGAATTTCATTTGCTTTATATTTTGCACCCTTTTCTTCAACTAGTATGTCTCTAGTTAAGTTTTGGAATCTAAACCCTATATTTTTGTGACGACCCAAAGGGTCATCACCTGTTTTCCTCATCTGTTTCGTGCTTTTGAAGACCTGAAAACCTCATTTTCTATTGCCTCGATTTACGTGCGCAGTCCGGGCGCGTAGCCGGAAAGCTTTTATGTTAAAATATATGAATTCTGTGAAAAATTTAAGAAATTATGATATTAATATTGATATAGTTGATTTTGGTCAAAATTTTTAGTAAACGGACCCGGACCCGAGATTGGACGGTCCCCGAAGGTCCGTAGAAAAATATCGGACTCGGGCATGTGCCCGGAGTCGAAATCCGAGGTCCAGAACCCCGGTAAAAGAATTTTTCTGTTAAATTATTTTCTGAAATTATTAAGGAAAAATGAAAATGAAAATGAGTTAGAAAATATAGGTATCGGGCTCGTATTTTGGTTCCGACATCCGGTACAGATCATAAATATTGGTTAAGCGCTTCCTGTAAAGTTTGGTTGAAAACGGACGTCGTTTGACGTGTTTCAGACCTAAATAGCTAAAGTTGGAAGTTATGAATCTTGAAATGAAAATTATAAGTTTTGGGGGTTGATTCTTTGATTTTGATGTTATTTTAGCGATTTGATCGCTCGAGCAAGTTCTTAGGATGTTATAGAGTTAGTGTGTGTGTTTGGTTGGGAGCCCCGAGGGCTCGGGTGTGATTCGGAGGTGGTTCGGGGTGTTTTGGACTTAGGAAAACTGGTAGATTTTCTGCAATTTTTACTCAGAGAATTCCTTCTTCGCGAACGCGAGGCCCAGCCTGCACTCCTTCTTCGCGTTCGCAGATGACTTCTCGCAATCACGATGCCCAGTCTTTCCCTTCCTTCGCGTTCGCGATCCCCACATCGTGTTCGCGTAGAACAACTGTGAATCCCCCGAAATTTCTGCTACGCGTTCGCGACTTGGTCCACGCGAACGCGATGCCCATTCTGTCCAACCCTTCGCGAATGCGACACTGTGCACGCGAACGCAAAGGGTAAATTTTTGCCCAGTGATTTAATACCCAGAAACAGAACAGACGGGATTTTATCCCATTTTCTCAAAGCTCTCTCTTCTCCAACAGCATATTGGGGCAATTCTGGGGTGATTTTCATCAAACTTTTTGGGTAAGTGATTATTGACTCGTCTTCTTCATTTTTCCATCAATATTATTCGAATTCCTAGGCCTAAACATGTGTAAATGGGTAGAAAGATTAGAGAAATGGGTATAGTTAGGGTTTTCAAATAATATGTGGTTTAGACCTCGTTTTGGGGTCGAATTTAAGAACAAATTATATATTTGCACTCGTGGGAGTATGGGTGAATTTATTTTGGTTCGAACCTCGGGTTTTGACCAAGCGGGCCCGGGGTCGGTTTTGCGATTTTTGGGCAGAATGTTAGAAAGACTTTAATTAGGCATTTGGGTTGGATTGTTGAGTAATATTGATGATATTAAATAAATTGTGTATAGATACGATTGAATTGGAGCGAAATTCGAAAGGAAAGGCTTTGCTTGAGGATTGAGTTGGCCGTAAACCTTCGAGGTAAGTGTTTGATCTAACTTTGGCTTGAGGGAATAAGATTAGAGTATAATAGATTGCTATTTGTTAAATGATCGAGTGCGGTGTATAGGCATGGTGACGAGTGTCTATACACCGGAGTCTAGCATGACCGTGGGTTTTTATTTGTACATGTCTTGAGATAAATTTGGAAATTCACTTAAGTTAAAGTATAATTTACTACGACTGTGCAGAGTTGAGAATTAAATTGTAAAATATTAATAATGTGAAGCGTTGGCTCGAATGATAAATACTATTGAGTTAAAGTTGAAAGTATTGAAAGGAATTGTGATACATCCCTTGCGGGGATGGTTAAAGTTACTGAGTATTACCCTTGCCAGGTTGTGAAAGTTATTGTTATTGTTCCCTTGCCGGGACCCAGTTGTTATTGTTGTTACTCCCTTGCCGGGATAGTACTTGTTATTTATTTATTGTTCTTGCCTGTTTGGTTGTGACTGCTGTTTGGGTGAGGAAGAGTGATATTGCACGTAGGGTCATTCCGTGCTATTTCTGATTATAATTGCACGAAGGGTCATTCCGTGCTATGTTGTGACTAATTATGCACGAAGGTACATTCCGTGCTCTGATTTGATTATATTTGCACGAAGGGTCATTCCGTGCCATGAAATGAGAGTTATGTGAGGAAAAGCACGAAGGGTGATGCCGTGCATTTTTATATGATTGTTTGGGTGAGAATGAGAGTAAAAGCACGAAGGTTGATGCCGTGCAACTATTGAATTTCTTATTCTGTGATAATTATTGTTGTGCCCTATTTATTAATTACACTGATAAACTGTATATTCAATTGTACTCCCCACAGCATGTTCCCTCCCTCTTATTTGTTTAGCTTCAGTATTTCTGTTGTTTTGGTGTATATATGTATATAGAACTGTACAGGTTGATTAGGTAGTCCTGTCTAGCCTCGTCACTACTTCGCCGGGGTTAGGCCAGGCACTTACCAGCACATGGGGTCGGTTGTGCTGATACTACACTCTGTGCATTTTTTTGTGCACAGATCCAGGAGCAGATTTCGGACAGCGGCAGTAGGATATTTATTCCAGGAGTTATCATCAGCCCGGGGACTCTTCGAGGTAGCCTAGCTGGCGTTCGCAGGCCGAAGTCCCTTTCCTTTATTTCAGTTTGTTTTCATTGTTCCGAAACAGACTTATGTATTTTTATTCATTCAGATTGGTTGTAGTATTCTATAGTAGTCCGTGAGCTAGTGACACCAGGTTTTGGGGTAGTGATGTGTTTTGAAAATTCCGCATTCTTATATTATCTTATTAAACTTAAAAGTCTTCCGCATTTATTAATTGTTGACAGTATATTTTATTGATGATGTTGATAGAGAATGTATAATGTTTGGCTGGCCTAGCTCCGTTAGTAGGTGCCATCACGACGCCCGATGGTGGGATAAATCCGGGTCGTGACAAGTTGGTATCAGAGCTCTAGGTTACATAGGTCTCGCTGCTCACGGACAATCTTGGTAGAGTTTGAGGGATCAGTACGGAGACGTATGTATTTATCTCACAGAGGCTACGGAGTTAGGAAAAGTTTCACATTTGTTCTTTCTTGTCGTGCGGTTCTGTTTCTCAAGGCTAATTGAATTTCTACTCTTGTCTTCCCACGAGATTTTTCTTGACGCTGCTACGAGGTATTGCAGAACGTAGGAATAGTTGAAAGCGAGAGGGTTGATTTTACTGTCCTTTGGATGGCAAATAGAAGTAGTGGAATGATAATGTAATTACCAAACCAATTGTGGTTACAACGGAAGATATAGACGTATCCAGAGATCACCTAATGAATCATGCAAGGGTTCAACGGACCTTGACGTCTGGTTGATTTATTTGAGTTGTGAAGGACTAATATTGTGGATTATCGGATGTTGCGAATTTGACTTAGCGCCAAATGGAGAATTTCACTATTAGTGAATGGACTGTATGGCCATGTGTTATGTCAATTTTGGCTTGGAATGTATATATATGGTACGGAAAGGTCCCCAAAATAAGTTATACATATTTAAGGTTCTGTACTTTGCAGGGGGTGAGAATCGCTCAAAGGATAATGAAGGGTATATGAATAAATGGGGTAGTTCAGCAGTGTCAAGCCAGCATAGCAAAGGAGGAAATTGACCGTCGGTGTTTGTGATAAGCCTACGAAGAGGGAAGACTGGCCAATGCAACACTACCTACTCAACTCTATTTTAAGGAATGTTTTGAAGGAGTTTATCTCCCGAATTCTCTGTAATATGTGGTATATATGATCTGAACGGTTGTGCCAGGTCACCATGACAGTGTCCGAATATGCCATCAACTTCAATAAGTTAGCTGAGCCTCAAAGGAATTGTTGTGAATGTGGTAGATTGGAGATATATAATTTATGGAAGCACTCAGGCTACGTGCCCCGTTGCAGTTAATACTCAGCTTACATGACTAGCCAGAGGTAGGGGTCAGGATGTTAGAGGTGGAGGTGAGACTCCTAGAGGTGGAGACCCAGCCGTTGATATAAT
>MU724614.1:16065-62659 GCA_026770625.1 Nicotiana glauca
CTTCCACTTCTTCCGCAGTTGGCCAGTCTGATAAGCCAGCTTCCTCTGAGCTGCCCATTGAGCCCAGTTTACTGCCCCTACAGTCTTCTGCAGCACCACCTTCTACTTCAGCCGAGCCACTGATTCCGGTGACCAAGACTGAAAGTTAATGTTACCAAATGTGAGAGGAACTGAAAGTTAACGATTCGAAGAAATTAATTATGAGCAAGATGGGAGATGAACAGTGATTTTATGAGTCTAAGAATTGACAGATCGAAAAGTGTAAAAGGAGGGCCTCAGGCCCTAATTATAGAAAAGGACCCGGGGCTCAACTTACCAACCCAGTGCGGACCGCACAGAATGGACTGTGGTCTGCACCACACAGCTTGTTTCAAGTTTGAGAAGGCAACCCACTACGGTCCGCAGAAAATGCCATACAGCCGCAGTAGTCCACCGCGGGCCGCAAAAAATGTAATGCGGCCACAGTGGGAAGATTCAGAGAGTTAGACATTCCATCCTTCACCAGTCGGTCCGCACTAAATGTAGTGCGTCCGCATTGACAACTTCAGAAGCCTGAACACTTTTTCCACTATGTCCTGCACTGCATCAATACAATCCTATAGTATCTCACAACTAGTTAGTCCAAAAATCAATCCTATACTACAATGAAAATTAAATATAAACAAAAAAAAAACACATGGGTTGCCTCCCAAGAAGCGCTTGATTTAATGTCGCAGCATGACGCAGGTTACCATCAAATCATTTGAGATGAAGAAGTGCCACCACGTGGCTGTCATCAATTTTTCCCAAGTAATGCTTGACCCTATGCCCATTCACTCTAAAAACTTCCCCACTTTTGTTATTTAAATCAAGAGCACCTAATGGGGTCACACACACTATTGCAAATGGTCCGCTCTATTCTGACTTGAGCTTTCTCGGGAACAACCGTAGCCGAGAGCTGAACAAGAGCACCAAATCCCCCACCTTGAACTCCTTGCCCCGAGTATATTTTTCATGAAGGCATTTTAGTTTATCCTTATATAGGGACAAACTAGAGTAGACATGGAATCTAAATTCGTCACGTTCATTGAGTTGCTCCACCCGAAGATTGGCCGCTACATCCCAATCGAGGTTCAACTTCGTCAAGGCCCATATGGCCTTGTTCTCTAGCTCAACCGGTAAATGGCAATCTTTCCCGAACGCCAACTGATACGGAGACATACTAATTAGAGTTTTGTAAGTAGTTCTATATGCCCATAAAGCATCATCCAACTTCTTAGACCACTTGGTCCTATTTGCAATGACCATTTTAGATAGAATATTCTTGATTTCCCTATTTGAGACTTCAACTTGGCCACTCGCCTAAGGATGATAAGGAGTAGACACTTTGGGGTTGATACCATACTTTGCAAGCAAGGTGTCAAAAGCTATATTGCAAATATGTGACCCCTCCCCCCATCACTTGTGATTGCACGAGAAGTGCCAAACCTTGTAAAAATGCTCTTTTTGAGAAATGCAACCATGCTCCTAGCTTCATTGTTGGGCAAAGCCAGGGCCTCGACCCATTTTGAAACATATTCAACCACCACTAGAATGTAGGTGTTCCTACACAAGCTAAGGAACGGGCCTATAAAATCAATGCCCCATACATCAAAGATACCTACCTCAAGAATGGTTTTGAAAGGCATCTCATCTTTTTTTGAAAGTCCACCCGCTCCTTGACTTTCATCACACCTCTTCACAAGATCACTTGCATCTTTGTACAAAGTTGGCCAATAAAACTCAAAACTAAAAACTTTGGAAGCAGTCCTCACCCCGCCATGATGGCCACCACATGGAGAGGAATAAAAAGCCTCCAAGATACTCAATTGCATTTCCTCCAGGACACACATTCAGATCACACCATCCATGCAAATCTTGAACAAATATGGCTCATCCCAATAGAAATCCAAACTATTCCCATTTGAGCTTTTTCTTTTGGTTAGAAGAGAGCTCACACCAGATGATACCAGTCATAAGGTAATTAGCAATATCCGCAAACCACAACATTGATACAGAAAGTAGATGCTCATCACAAAATGCATCATTGATCTCTAGGTCATCGCATGACCTTCCTTCATCCTCCAAGCGGGACAACTGGTCCGCCACTTGGTTTTTACTACCAATCTGGTCCACAATTTCTAAATCAAACTCTTGAAGTAACAAGACCCATTGCATCAACCTAGCTTTGAAGTCTTTCTTTGTCATCAAGTACCTAAGGGCTACATGATCGATGTGCAGTATGACCTTGGCCCCCAAAAGATAAGGGCCAAACTTTTCTATTGCAAATACTATGTCCAACAACTATTTCTCAGTTACTGTGTAGTTCCTTTGAGCATTATTTATGGTCTTGCTTGCGTACTACACCACATGAAATATTTTGTTAACTTTTTAATCCAAAACTACCCCAATCGCAACGTCACTCCCGTCGCACATGAGCTCGAAAGGCAAACTCCAATTTTGTGCGGTAATGATAGGGGTCGTGGTCAACTTAATCTTGAGAAGTTCAAATGCGCTTACATACATCCCTCATCGAACACAAACTTTGCATCCTTTTCTAGTAACTTGCACAAAGGGTTTACTACCTTCGAAAAATCATTCATAAACCTCCGATAGAAACCCGCGTGCCCAAGAAAACTTCTAACCCCTTTGATAGAAGTGGGGGGAGGAAGCCTTGAAATCACTTCTATTTTGGCCTTATTAACTTCTATGCCATGCTTTGAAATTTTATGACCCAACACTATGCCCTCCTCAACCATGAAGTGGCATTTTTCTCAATTGAGTACACGATTGGTGTCTTCACAACGGGCCAACACTCTATCCAATTTTTTCAAACATTCATCAAATGAATCACCCACCACACTAAAGTCGTCCATGAACACCTCTAAAATATCTTCCACCATATCATTGAAAATGACGATCATACATCGTTGGAATGTCGTCGGGGCAATACACAACCCAAAAGGCATCCGAGAAAAAAGCAAAGGTGCCATATGGAGAAGTAAATATGGTCTTCTCCTGATCCTCTGGAGTAATTAAGATTTTGTTGTACCCATAATATCCATCCAAGAAATAATAGAAGGCACGCCCAGCAAGACTATCAAGCATCTTGTCAAGGAAAGGCAATGGGAAGTGATCCATGCGGGTCACCTTGTTCAGCTTGCGATAGTCCATACATACCCTCCATCCGATAAATATCCGTGTAGGAATTAGTTCATTATTATCAATGTTCACCATAATCGTACCACCTTTCTTCAGCACACACTGTACCGGTGAAGTCCACGAGATGTCAGAAATAGGATACATAACCTCGGCATCTAACCACTTGATCACCTCCTTTTTCACAACTTCTTGCATTTCCTCGTTCAACCTCCTTTGATGTTCCAAGGATGGTTTTGAATCATCTTCCAGAATAAACTTGTGCATACAAAATGTGGGGCTTATTCCCCGAATATCAGCTAAAGTCCATCTGATTGCCTTCTTCCGCTTTTTGAACACCTCCAAAATGGCATCTACCTGCATGTTAGTAAGACAAGAGGAAAGAATAACTGGTAAAGTTGAACTAGGGCCTAAGAATTCATACCTGAGGTGTGGAGGAAATGGCTTCAACTCCATCACTGGAGGTTCCTCAATTAAAGGCTTTGTTGGAGGAGTCTTTCAATTTTCAAGATCCATGGAGAGCTTCCTAGGCTTATAAGAATAAGATCCCATTCCATGTAAAGCATTCACACACTCCACTTGGCCCTCATCATCATTGATATCAAGATTTAACAACATGGCCTCTAGAGGATCTTCCACATTGATCATTGCACTAGTATCATCAATTATCATAGTCATGACAAGATCCACAAATGAGCACACATCGGTACAATTAGGTTGCTTTATTGACTTGCACACATGAAAGACTACCTTTTCATCACCCACCCGAAAAGTGAGTTCCCCTGCTTCCATATCAACTAAAGCCTTCCATGTAGCAAGGAAAGGTCTCCCCAATATGATCGGGACTTTATAGTCTACCTCACAATCCAAGATCATAAAATAAGCAGGCAAGATAAATTTGTCCACCCGAACAAGCACATCATCAACAATATCCAATGGTCGCTTCATTGATGTATCCGCCATTTGCAATCTCATGGAAGTTGTCCTCCGTGGCCCAATACCCAAAGTCTTGAAAATTGAGTAGGGCATCAAGTCGATGATTGCCCCTAAATCACATAAAGCTTTAGCAAAATTTACACTTCGAATAGTGCAAGGGATAGTGAAAGCACCGAGATCCTCCAACTTTGGGGCCATTGAATGTTCTATAGCACTAACTTGGTGGGTCATCTTGATAGTTTCATAGTCTATGGATCTTTTCATTGTCACCAAATCTTTCATGAATTTGGCATAGCCAGGCGTTTGCTCCAAAGACTCTACTAAAGGCACATTGATAGATAAGTTCTTCATCATGTCGATGAACTTTTTGAACTGATTCTCATTTTTCTGCTTGGCTAGCCTTTGAGGATAAGGTGGAGGTGGTCTAGCCAAGGGTGCCTTCGATTTTTTCACAACCGGCTCTGGCATGTCTATTACGTGTTCCCTAGACGGGTTCACGTCATTTTGCATTTCCACCTCGGCATCTTAAATATCAAGCCTCACTTCTTCGTTCACATTTTCATCAACCACATTCTCATCCACCAAAGGAACTTCATCTTCTTGCAACTCAACTTCATCACCTAAAACTTGGTTTTGTTTGGAGGCATTCATATCACCGCCTCGTCCACTCCTAGTGGTTACTACTATAACATGATTGTTGACACCCTTCGGGTTCACTACCATATCACATGGTAGAGCACCGTTATATTCAAGGACTGAGAGATTTGGCCTAGTTGCACCTCCAAATTTTTAATGGATGTATTGTGAGATGACAAGTGAGAATCCGAATCCGCATTCTTCTTCATCATTTGTTCGAACATCATTTCAATTCTACCCATATCATTGCTAGAAGAACTAGGACATTGGGATGGAAAAGGTGGTGGATTGCTCGGTTGTTGGTACATTGGGGGACTTTGAAAACCTTGCCCTTGATTTCCCTAGTTGTTGTTCCATCCACCCTGTTTGTTGTTGTTGCGCTAGTTTCCTTGATTGCTCCGATTGTTGTTTTGATTGCCCCAATTTGAATTTTGATTATTATTTCCCCAATTGTTGTTCCCTTGTTAGTGATTGTTCCAATTGTTGTTGCCTTGTTGTTGATTGTCCCAATTACCTTGGGATCTCCATTGTTGCTGCTGGTTGGAAGAATTGCCTCTTTGGCCTTGATGATTATTCACATATTATACCTCTTCATTTTGCCCATCATATCCATCATCTTGAAATCCACTACCATCATTGTCAAATTTATTGGAATTCCCTTGGTTCTATTGACCTCTTTGTTGCATTTGGTTCACTAGCATGTTAATACCGTCCATGGCATTCACTTGGCAAGGATTTTGGACTAGTTGCAATTGTACCTTTGCTTGTTGGCTCATGGTTGTTGTTAACTCAGCTATCGCCTGCCCATGATCATGTAATTCTTTGTGAAAATAAGTGATTGTGGGGTCACCCTGGGGTACATTGCCTCTACTTTGCCAAGCGAAGGATGTGTCAGTCATCTCATCAAGAATGGCAGAAGCTTCATCATACGTCAATTTCATGAAATTACCCCCAGCAAGTTAATTCATTATGCATTGATTTGTTGTGTTGATGCCCGGTAGAAAGTTTATTGCAACATATTCTCCGTAGTATCATTGTTGGGTCATTCCTTCACCATGGTTCTATATCTCCCAAATCTCATGTATGGTTCAATGTGCTCCTGCTTGAAAGCTAAGATCTCATCCGGCAATGTTTCCATATGTCTCGGTGAGAAGAAATTTGCAATGAACTTGTTCGCCAACTCATCCTAAGTAGTGATGAAATGTGTTTGAAGTCGCTCAAGCCAATCTAAAGCCCTCCCTCTAAGTGAAAATGGGAAGAGTCTCAACCGGAGTGCATCCTCGGACACATTAGTTTGCTTGTTCCCCCAACAGGTATCCACGAACCTCTTGAGATATTTGTAAGCATTTTGAGTGGCAGCGCCCTTGAAGTACCTACGCTGCTCCAGCAATATAGGTATCACATTAGTAATTTGGAAATTGCCCGCTCGGATCCGGGGTAGGACAATTGAACTTGCATACCCTTGTTTTGGGAGCACTCGAGGAACCACTCTTGGAGGTGGCAGAGGAGGGTCTGGAATATTCTTATTAACATTGGTCTAGCGGCCTCTTCGTTGTACTGGAGGTACAAGAGGCACCTCATCCTCTCCATTATCATCAACCTCCTTTCCGGAAATCACATTTCCAAGAGGGTCATTAGCATTTAATTCCATCTTCTACCTGAAGTTTTGATACACACAAATTATTAACAAAAAAGGAAAGAAGAATAAAACACAAAACTATCTAGATAGATAGCCAAAATCGTTAGCTCCCTGACAACAGCACCAAAAAGTGATCGAGGCCTACCCTGCAGTACTATTGAGTAGAGAGAGAGGGTCGAAGCAGCTTTTACCCGATTTAGGGTCGGGATCGATTTCCACAGAAAGCTAGAACTTGGAGTCGGGTATCTATCTAATTTAGAGTCGTGCATGGGTTCCAAATTGCACTTCTAAAATTTTTTCGATTTTGTTTTAATCCTAATTTTATCAACCATAATATGCTAAATTAAACCAGAATAAGCTAAGAGTAAACTACTACGGGTTGTTCAAATGGTTAAAAGGCACTAGTGTAGTGACTTTCGCCTAGGTGGTCAATTGATGGATATTTGAGTTAGAGGCATGATTGACATATTTAGGGAGTATGGTATAACGTTTGTATGATTTTACCCACTCTACACTCTAAGGATCTTTGTGGGGTACCGCCGTTCTTTTATAGCCGTGGCAATGCACCGTGGCTTGCCGACTTCATTTTTCCCGATCTCCTTTCTCCCATGGAGCTGTATCTTGGTCTGCCCGCTCGATGACACTTTGTGGCGACCTTTGTTGAATGGCATAGTTGTTGCTCTTTTGGGCCTGTGACCCCGAGTGCCTCATGGTTCCCATGGTGGGCCATGGTTTCCTTGAAGGGGTTCCATTGAATAGGTCCAAGCCGCCTGGAGTCCCTGGCTTCACTTATGGTGACCACTATACCTGGCACTGCAATGTTGAAGTCGTACTCAATCGGGCGAGGTTTTCTTGCCAGCTGTGTCTTGCTGAATCAGGGTCCATTGGGTGTCCGTCGAGGGCACTACCTTTGGACTACTGCCTCAACGTTATGAGACGGTCTGCACCTCTAGTCGTTTTTTCTATTCACGGCACATGGATGATGCCTCCACTCGATTGGCTTCATCTTCTTTGCCAGGAATCTCCCTAGATATGTAGAACCTGAGGAGGTTCCCAGATGGTCGTCTAAGGCTCTGATTTGGGACCGATTTCAGTTGCGTGTATCCAACCAGGCATTGGCCGGATATCTGACCAGGCTTTGCCTGATATGCCATGGAGTCACCGAGCATGCTTTGTTTAGGTTTTGGGCGAAGGCCTGTGTTGTTCAACTACTCGAAACCGTGAGTTATCTCGTTTGTCCTGTCGAGGAGCGGGGTGTGGCTTCCCACAGCACTTTATTTCTTTTCCGTTCGGTGTCAGGTGCATTGGGTCCTCTTGGTATTTCTTTGATGGCGCTAGTGCGTGCTTCCGTAGAGGACTGTGCTGGTATTGTGAGCAGGTCCGCAAGGTCAGGTGTCAGGCAGTAGCTATGCGTCATGGTTTCTTTTGGGAGAGTTTCTTTGAATCTCCTTATTGGGGCAGGCTCGAGTTCAACATTTTGGAGGTCGGTGTCCCTGGACGAGCATGCGCAAGTGGTGATACGCCCGTAACGATTCGAAGTCCCGTCACACCTAGGGAGATTAGTCGTTTCTCACTTTTGTCAAATGAGTTCTGGGATCGTATCTTCGGGAGACGGTTGCTGTAAGAGTTTCCACGAGCATAATTCGATCCTTTCTATGAGGTCTTCCAACATCCTTACTGCGACAGGGTAGGCTGTCGGGCCATCGTTGCCCAATTTCTGGGGTACTGGCTCGACATAAGGAGATATTTATGGTGCTGTCGCATTGGGAGTCTCCATGCAACTCTGCAGCTGAGTGATAGCCAAATGTTGTTCCTACAACATTTCAAAAATAATATGAAGATTAACTTCCTATTCTATCCAGACAGGGATTTTTTGGGCTTCCTGTTGGTCAACGTGTTGTATGCTATCGTTGGTGCGCGAGACTTTGTTGCCCCGCTGCGTGGCGTGCTAGCCCGCATCCACTCGAACCGATCTAGATGCATCATTGGGGTCCTGCGGTGTCACGCCAACCGTTGGAACGACCATATTGTTCTCTTTGTGATTTTTTTGGGTTTATCGTTCTCGATTTCCCTCATCGAGCTGGACATTAACTTGAAATCGAAAGATCTTGGGCAAGAAAAAGTGCGAAAGATATCGTGCATTCGAGTGACGAAACTAACAAGAAAATAATCACTATTATTTTTAGCCTCACGGTGGGCGCCAAACTGTTTACTGTGAAAATGGTAACAACAATTAAATTTGTAAATGGGATACTAAAAATATGTGATCTATTCTCGAGCTAGTTTGTTAAGGCAGTTAGTGCTAAAAAGTGAAGTATACTGACGAAAAGCGAGTTAAGCAAGGCAGTAATCGAAGGAGTAGGGGGCTGTTGCCCGACCATAAGATCAACCAACAGACACCTCGGGGCTGAGGTTCAAGCCTGTTTTGGGCTATAGAGGGTACTCGAGAAGGGGATAACAGGTAAAAAAAAAATAGCTAAGCAATGCTCTATATTATCAATATTGAGCAAAGTAACGAATAACAAATGAGAAAACAATAAATGCTAAGGCAACCTCGAGGCTGATGAAGACAAACAATTTTGAAGAAATAGAGAGAGAGAGAGAGAGAGAGAGAGAGAGAGAGAGAGAGAGAGAGAGAGAGAGAGAGAGAGAGAGATATTATTGCATTTGTGGAGAATCGGAGCAACATCAGTCCCTTACAAGGTAGGGCGAGTCCCCCTTATATAGGCGAGGGGACTTGATATAGTACATGGCACATTAAATGTAAAGATACGGGGATGGGATGCCTGGACAAGACACTAGAACCTATTGATTCTGGCTATCTCCTCGGGAGTTTCTCGTCGTTGCGACTTCTACTAAGTCACGGATAGATACTCTGACCCACGAGCTACTGTAAAGCCACAGATGATATTCGAGATAAGGAGCTCAATCACTATCCCATGGCCTTGATATGTTGTTAGGGTACTCCGAACATACCTCAATGGCGGGAAATGGATTCTGCCAATTTTAGCGCACACAAACACTATTCTTAACAAGAAGTCCAGCAAAGACTAAATGCTTCCTAATCTCGGGAGCATGAAGGACTTTGTTCAAAGTCACAACTTTGCCGGAAGTCATTTTGAGATATATCTTCCCAAATCCTCTAATCTTGGCCTTTGCAACGTTTCCCATAGAAAGCGTCTCATCGGGTCCAACAGGAGCATAAGTAGCAAAAGCTTCTCTAACAGCACAAACATGGCGAGTGACTCCAAAATCAATCCACAACTCTTTAGGATTGCCCACAGAGTTGCATTCGAAAAGCATGGCACATAAGTCATCAACATCATCATGCTTTACAGCCATGTTTGCTCGACCCTTCTTTTTGTTATTCTTCAGAGCACGTCACTCCATAGATTTGTATCATGCTTTTCCACATTTGTAGCAATTTCCACTGATTGCTTGGGCTATATTTTGGTCCAGGAGACTTCTTCCTTTTTGTTGTTCTCTTCAACAATATTTTCTCCCATTATTGTTGAGTTTCCACGGCCTCTCTTGTCAACATCTTTATTGTCCTCTTCGATTATCAACCTAACAATGAGATCTTCAAGGGGACATCACCTTGCGTTTGTGTTTCAAATAATTTTTTAAGTCCTTCCACAATGGAGGCAACTTTTCAATTATCGCTGCGACTTGGAATGATTCATTGATGACATGACATTCAATAAAAATCCTGTTAGTAAACATAATAAAATTAATACCACCAACACTACTAACAATTCTACTTTTACCTTCAGCAAGGATATCGTGAATAATCATTTGCAATTCCTAGACTTGGATAATGAAAGACTTGCTATCGACCATGTTGTAGTAAAAAAATTTTGCAGCAGCGAATTTCTTCAACCCGGCATCTTCAGTTTTGTATTTCTTTTCAAGCGTAATCCACAGTTCTTTTGGCGTTTTCACGCCACTATAGACGTTATACAAAGTGTCCTCCAGCCCGCTTACAATATGATTCATGCACAACAAATCTGAATACTTCCACACCTCAATCATGACAAAGCTTTCAGTCTCTGGAGTTTGATAGGACAGCACAGGAACATATTCCTTGATGAACTTCTCGAGACTTAGAGTAGTCAAGCAGAACATCTTTTGCTGCGAGAGCTTGAAATCAATCCTGAAATTATTTTTGGGTTTCTTCGCCGGTGCCAATGCTTCAGGTGTTGTTCGGCTCATTGAGGCATTGGCAGTCACCATTGGAACAGTTTGGTTCACATTATCATTAGTCATTTCTGTAAAAGAATGACACAAACGTTAAAATCACGTAGATTTTAATCTCAAATATAGCACAAAACCACAAAGGTTTGACTCTCCTGAAACACTGAGTACAAATACAGAAAATATATTAAATTCCTTAAGCTTGTTAGTAAACTATATTTGTAATATAATTCTGGAAAATATAAATGAACATAAATAGAAATAAAAAAATAGAAACAGAATTTTAATTTGATCCCACTAAATTCATAGTGTTTTATTAAGGAATTTTATCCCCTCCTAGTACCCAAGGTTGTGGATTATTTCCTCCTAGGATAGAACAAATTACACACTAGTGTAGTGGTACTTCAAACCCCAGTGTTTCAGCAAACAGAAAGTTCGGTAGCAAATCGCACTTACTGTTTCTTTATTTGATGCTAAAAGTATGCAGAAGAAGGAGGAAAAACTCTGAAAATCGTATGGAAATTCTGAGCAGAATAGTCTTCTATTTATAGCCAAAGCTGAGAAAAAATCTGAAGAAGTGCAACTCTTCAGACTGGTTGTTTATGCAAAATGGCCACAACATAAATGTCATTACATAAATGGCTATTTACTCAACAATAAAGAGTGAAAATAAAGAGGAAAAATTGAAGTAGGTAGTCTAATTTTCAGTTACACAACTGAAAAACATATTGGATTTAATATTAATAGTTGTTTTAATATTAATATTCTGTTATTAAAATAAATATTTAATAAATCTTTTGTTAATATTTTATTATTAACAAATAAATTTGATTCAAAAAATTATTCAATCAATCATTTGACCAAATCGAAGCCGAAGCCGAAGCCGAGGGAGCGACGACGACGGCGCGAGGCTTGCCTTCTTCTCAACTCTTTAAGAGCTAGAAGAAGAGCAATTGCTTATATACCCATATAATACCTCTTCGTCTTCCAATATGGGACAATGTCCCTTTGCAAAGGGGAAACTTAAAATTTCACTTAAATATTTCGTTTCCCTCCATTTTCCATTCATCCTATTTTAAGCACTAATTGCTTAAAATAACAAAGTATGAAAAGTTAACTACCTATATGTGAGCATGCATTTGTTGACTTTTGAGGATGCTTTTCCCCACTTCCCTGGTGCATGTTATACTATCTACAAGTAATATGTAAGTAGTTAAGCCTTAGCATTTGTTCTTTAGCGACATTCTTCCAAAGCAATAAGTAATTCTCACAAGAAGATAAGCAATTTTTTTTTAAAACTTCTCCTAATTAGGAGGATCTATAGTGTTTCCACACTTCTTCTCCAGTGTGATTCGAACCCAGGACCTAACGGTCGTAGGTGGAGGTGCTTACCAACTGAACAAGCCTCACTTGTCGATAAGCAATTTAGAGACCATGTTTAGAATATAATTAGTGTTCACCTGAGAAATTAATGATTGGAGAATAACTTTTTCGTACTTGAGAACTAAATAAAGAAGATAAGGTTCTAATTAGTATAGGACATGAATTTGTTCTTGTTCAGTAACTCAACTTTTATTACCTCGGTTACTGTTGTAGTTTGTCCAGATGCGAGGTGCACAAAATCAAAAGATAGTACAAGGGAGCATAATTTAGTTAAAAAAAACAGGAGTTTTACAGCAAAGTGCTTTATTATTTCTGTAAGTTGAACTAGAAAATTCATAATAGAAGGTTAATATATTCAAGAATAGAAGTGATTTGCCATGATAGTGGTAGTTTTGCTGTAGCTACAGAAACCAATGAGGTTTTTATTGTACACTTAGTTTTCTTGAATTCGTACAAATTTATTTGAATAAGTCATATAACCAATCAGAAATTATACGTTTTTCAAGGTGACTTCGAAGCAATGATAGGTGAAAGTATCTAAATTGTTTGTTGATCCTTCACCTAGAGCCGCTAGAAACGTGTACGAATATAGAGGCCACGATAAAATTTCTATAATACCGAGTACATGGATCAATACTAAAACATGACCACAAATCTAGATACAATCAGATCAATCGCTTTTAAGAACTAATGAGAGAAGCAACTTAAGTTAATCCAAAAATTCTTTAAAAGGTAGAGATATCAAGAGCATATTGTACCTTGACACACTTCAGTCATATTATTACATCTGCCACGTTTACTATTACAATACTTATGAAGTATATGATAATGTTGATATCGATGCATATATTGAGACTAATGAGTTTACAACTAGGGGTTGTTTGACTCAATAGATATTATAACTTTTTTGCGTAAATCAATCAAAGAAAATGATCGGGTAAATATTAGCTAAGAATAATAATCTCTAGAACAAAAGATATATAAGATGCATGCAACAAATAATATTCCTTGACTTTCTCACTGAACGTTCAAGATACTTAATGTTTTTGTAGAAGTGTGTTATAGTGAGTGTTCTTAGCTTCTCAAAATCTCCAAGAAGAGAATCCCCCTTTACAAGGTTATTTTTGTCGTATATATATGACAGAGCCCTTATGAACCCTAAAAGACATATTCTGAGGAATATTTAAAGAAATATTCCTAATACCCCATATTGGGCCTACACTATTGTAATGGTCGTACAATCTTTGTTCGCGTGTCTGTTATCCTTTGCAAGACACTGAGCAACGAGGATCTCACCGTTGGTCCTATTCGTCAACGGTCCTGGTCGTCCAAATTTGGACCCATACATTTAGTCTCTTCGCTTTGTCGAGGTTGCAACTTGGTGCTTCCTTGTTAAGTAGATACCACTCGCTCTTATGGAGAAATTTGGCCTTTGGAAGCGTTACGACTTGGCCAATAATGGGAAGTCAGTGAGGCTCAACAAGACACCGGATAAACTGTTTTATCGGGAAATGACATCACCTCCACATGCGCCATTATTATGCGTATTCTCGAGACAGGGGTTGATGGCTTATTGCTTTGATTTTGGTGCTCCTCTGCAGCATTTCGCTTCAATTCTGGGGCTACCCAATCATTTAAATAGGTGGGGTTTGTTTTTTCAAAAACTCTTGGCCATTTCACTTCAGGTAATCCGTCCTTATCTTTCCTGCATTCGTTTTTACGATTTTCTGCTTCTTCTTCTTTAATTCTTCATCCACAACTTTCTCTGCTACTATAACATCTTTCCTGTCAAAGCAATTCCTAGAACACATTGATCTCACGAGGGGGTTTCTGAGGCTGACCCGCTGCCTATGGCATTCTTCTTCGGTGATGAGGACATAATGGTGGAAGAAGGGGGGCAACTTTCCTACCGTGGAGGAATTGCTGCCGAGGCACCCCACATCTCGGAGTGACTTTCTCAAAGATCCTCCCCCTACTCCTACCCCAGTGTTCTCCGAAACGGACCAAGCTCATCTAGATTCTCTCCGTACAAAGTATAGTATCCCTGCCCATATTGATATGATTCCAGTGGAAAGGGACTTCGTGGAAGTCCACAAACTTGAGTACTGTGCTTTTTATGAGTACCCTTTCGTGATCGGTTATTCATTTCTCCTCCCTCCTTTGGCGGAGGAGTTCTGTAGATTCTATTAGATTTGCCTAGTGCAACTTTCACCATATATGCTTAAGGTACTTCTACTGTTGACAAAGTATGCAGAGTTGGCGGGATGTGAGGTTATTGTCTATCACCTCTCGCACCTGTTCTCGCCCAGCTTTCATTGGGGCACTATGGTGCATTTGAGATATCGTGGAACAAATGGGTTGGTAGTGGTGGCTGACGACTGAGCAAGTCAAAATTTTTGGCATAAGTACTTCTTTGTCAGAACCAATCACGGTGTCTCCGATCCCACTGGGTTCCTAGAGCGGTGGAATGAGAATCATAAATGTCCCCACTTGTTTTATTCTTTCTTTTCCTCTTCATTCCTTGTAGAGTTTCTTTGCTTCTTGTTTACAACTATAGGGCGTCTACCCCGCCTATTGCTGTCATATGGGATTGAGTAGCGCGTTTGTTTCCCCATGCAGCAGAGACACGAGATTGGCCCCCCTTCGTGATTATAGCCCCAAAGTTTCATCTGGTAAGTATCTTCTCGAACATCACTTTGCTGGTTATACACTATTAACTATTTATACGACTCTTCGTGATGATAGGTTGAGCAGTTCCCAGGCGGAGGGCCCCAGTCCCTGTATTCCGACAGGCCGTCGCTGCTGCGGGAATGCAATTTGACTTGGCTTAATCCGTTTGAGGAGGTTGTACTCTGCTACTTTAGATGGAAGGTTCCTCTCGGTATTTGGTCGAGAGAGAAGAGGCATCTTCTGTCCTGACCCCTTACCTCTTGGATGAATCCTCTAATGAGGATGAGTCATCACTGAGAAAGAAGAGGAGAGTGGAGTTAGAAAGGGGGTGGTCGTGGATATTGGTAGAAGTAGGGTGTGTTCGTCGCAGACAGCACCCGTGCCCACTTTTATGGCCGATGCTATCTTGGCTTTCCCCAAACGGAAGGGGCTCACCTAGGAGGCGGCTCTGTGCGCTCTACAGAGGGTGGCATATTGTCCAATATTAGAGGGGGTCCATGTGTTGAGGGCGATGGCTCAGGTTCGGATGTAAATCCGGTGGACGTTTTTGAATTTGTAGAATGCCATACTCATGTAGAGGTCAGGACGGAGGGTTTTGACCAGCATAAAATTATCCCTAGGGATTATAACTTGCTGTCGAACTATGAGCAGTTGGCTTCGGTCTTAGACCCTTTATGTACTACCCCCATAAACGAGGGGCTCAGGACGATGAGCGATATGGAGTTGTCTCGGAGCGTTGTCGGCATGGCTTTGGGAGTAGAGTTTTCTTTCTTTCTTGTCATTGGGTTTTTGTCATTGTTTTTATTTTAACTTTTTCTCATTATAGCAGACTCTAATCATGGAGACCGAGCATGAGCATAGGGAAAGAAAAAGAACGGCCATCTACGGGAAGATATCTTCCAAGTATCAACAATACCGCACCAAGCATAGTACAATGGATGAAATCTACACTCAGGACCCGGACTTCCAATTGTTTCTAAGGGTCTTAAGCAGAGGGAAGACCAATTGGCATGCAAAGTCGAGGAGATGAGAGAGGTGGATAAAGATCTTGTGAAAGCCATTGCCTGTAATAGCGAACTCGAGGCATTTTTTAATACAAAGGAGGACGAGCTAGAGTTAAGTAGGGGCGTTACTTTAGCCATCACCATTGGGATGTTACTTTAGATCTAGTGTCGAAGTAGTATCGCATCATAGTTTGAGTGAAATCGAACTCATTCTTCATTGATGGACTTAGCCATTTGGATGTTAATTTTGATCTGGCGTCGAAGTAGTATCTTGTCGTAGTTCGAGTGAAGTCAAACTTGTTTCTCGTCGATGACCTTAGCCATTGGGATGTTACTTTCGATCTTGCGTCAAATTAGTAACTCATCAGAATTCGAGCAAAGTGAAAGGCATTTCTCGTCGATAGCCTTAGCCATTGGGATGCTACTTTTGATTTGGCATCGAAGCAGTATCCCGTCGTAGTTCGAGTAAAGTGTTACTCGTTTCTTGTTGATGGCCTTAGCCATTGGGATGTTACTTTTGATCTGGTATCGAAGTAGTAACCTGTCGTAGTTCGATTGAAGTCGAACTCATTTCTCATCAATGGCCTTAGCCATTGGGATGTTACTTTCGATCTGGCATCAAAGTAGTATCACGTCGCAGTTCGAGGGAAGTCGAACTCATTTCTCATCGATGGCCTTATCCATTGGGATGTTACTTTTGATTTGGCATCGAAGTAGTATCCTGTCGTAGTTCAATTGAAGTCGAATTCATTTCTCATCGATGGACCTAGGCATTGGGATGTTACTTTCAGTCTTGCGTCGAAGTAGTATCCCCTCGTAGTTTGAGTGAAATCGAATTCGTTTCTCATCGATAGCCTTAGCCATTGCAATTTTCATTCGTACATTAGAGATTTGATTATAAATAGAACTCATGCTTTTGTCGATGGCCTTTGCCATTGCGATTTTCATTCGTACGTTGGAGATTTCATTATAATTCGAACTCATGCTTTTGTCGATGCCCTTAGCCATTGTGATTTTCATTCGTACATTAGAGATTTGATTATATTCATGTAGAAAGTACATGTCGACCTTGTGAATACAGTGAATACAATGGCTATCTATACGTACTCCTTTAAATTCTTGGCCTGTAGATCACGTCAACCGGTGATGTAATGAACAATACTTCGAACCTCAAGGCGTCTCCCTTTCTGCCTCATTAAAAACCTCATCGAGAAAACTCGATTGGAATAAAACCCGGATGAGGGAAAAAGTGTACGACTTAGGCGGCACCTCCTTTCAGAAGTGGAAGTATTTGAGATGGGCAACATTCCAATAATTTTGGAGTAGCTTCCCTTCCATTGTTTCTAACTGGAATGCTCCCTTATTTGTTGTGGCTATGATTTTGTATGACACGTCCCAATTTGTTACTAGTTTTCCTTTATTGGGGTCTTTCGCTATGTGTGTTTTAACTTTGAGGGCGTAGTCTCCGACCTTGAGTGGTCGTATTTTGGCCTTCTTGCTGTAGTACCTTTCTGCTTGTTGCTTTTGGGATACCATTATCATGTTAGCCATATCTCTTTGCACTTCGACTTCATCTAGGCCTTGTAACTTGCTTCCGTCGTTACTTGGTCCGCTCTTGTTGGAGTACCTTAGGCTGGGTTCTCCGACATCGACGGGTATGACCGCGTAGTCCTGTAGACCAATGAATATGGCGTCTCGCCTGTGCTAGTTTCTAGCATAGTACGATATGTCCATAGTACTTGTGGCAATAGTTTAGGTCGTAGCCCTTTAGCGTCCTCGAGCTTTGTTTACCGTGAAAATGGTAACAACAATTGATTTTGTAAATGGGATTCAAAAAATACGCGATCTATTCTCGAGCTAGTTTTAAGGGCAGTTGATGCTAAAAATGCTAAGTGTAAAGATAAGACACGAGCTACGATGAAGCAGTAAGCAAACCAAAGGAGCCTATTGCTCGAGCACAGAGCAGATCAATAGAGGCATCAGAGCTGAGGCTTGAGTCGAGATCGAGCTATTGGGAACATTCGGGGAAGGGATAAATGGTAAAAATATAGCTGATCAAGGCTCTATATTATCAATATTGAGCAAAGTAACGAAGAACAAATGAGAAAACGATAAATGCTAAGGCGACCTCGAGGGATATCGAATGGCAAATAAGGAGAATAGCTAATAATCAAAAATGACATTGAACTAGAGAGAAATAAATGAATTAGAGAAAAGAGAGAGAGAATATTATTTCTCTTGAGCAAGACAATTAGAGATGTCTCTACAAGGTGTTGGTGACCCTTCTTTTATGGAAAGGGGACATCCAAACATAGTACGGAATATATAGTGCAATAAAAATAATGAGAAGTGATAGCCCATTTTCCTTATGTCATATGAGGGTTAGCACTGAGCCGCTTAGATAGGATTTATTGACCCTGGGTACATCCCAAGGGGGATACCGTCGTTCATCGGGGACTTAACCGATGTCTGATCTTGGTAAGGCATTGATAGATCACAAGAGAAGCAACCGATATGATATCCCGTGCCTTCGGGGTTACTCTCGAAACATCATGTCGGGGAAAATTGGTCTCCTTATTTCACCGTGCACAGATAGTCTCCGCATTTCTTAGAGGGAAGCGATAAGAAATGTTTTTGACACCCTATTTCGTGGGCTCTTGAAATGACATTATGCTGATGGCACAAAAGTTTAGGCATTTTACCTTCTCATTTCTTCTGGACCACTTAGAAGTATCATGACTCCTCGTTCCTCGGGGCTGCATCGTTTCTGTCGTTTCACTACTATCGTTTCAGCTTCTATGAATGCATTAATTGCGCATGTTGTTGCATTTTTGAAGGGCAGTAATGACGTCGTCGGTAACTTTGCCCTTTCCCTATATATGGGGCTTCTTTGTGATCAGTTCTTCATTCAAACCTCATTCGATATCTGTTTTTCTTGCTTTTCCTGCCATTTTCTAGCCTTTGTTGTCGTGCTAAGTTTGAGGCCCATGACCTTGGGACCTTATGTCAAACATGCCATGGACCAACTCTCGATCTTTCTTTGATGGGACGAGCTTGTCCCGTTGTGATACTGTCATTATTGTTGTTGTTGTTGTTGTTTCTATCTCCGTTGGCTCGGAGCGGTGACGTAGGGGGTCGATTTCCTTCGATCCGGGGAAAGATTCGGATTATCCACCGCTGCTCAAGAAGGGGCTCAAATGATACACCGTTGCTCACCTTCCTTCCTCGGCCTGGTATGTTACACCCCCTTTTCGCCAAGACTTCTTGCCTTCTTCCGGTATTCCCTGCTTGTCTATTTTCTCCCGGACCGAGGCAACCTCGCAGGAAGTGGCTTCGAGATAACCTTGCAGGCGGAGTCTGTACTATCAAAATTTTTCACCCAGACTTCTCGCCTTCTTCCAGTATTCCCCTCATTATTTTTCTCTTCTCCCCCGCCTTCTTCTGCCACCAGCTTCCTTTTGAAGATGCCATTATGGGAGGATTGGGATGAGATCCCTGTGGGGACCGGGCTTGGAAGATATTGTCTCCTTAGGCTTGCATATTACCTGTATCTCTTTGCCCCATCCCCTTTTTTCTTTTCGTAAAGGTCTCTTGCGGGCTTCTGTAATTGTGTAAGATGTATTCGTATGTAAGGATTTCTATGAATATAAATATGCTTTTTCATGGCTTCTGCTTTCAATCCTTGCCTTACTTTGGTATGTTTTCATCCCTCTCGATGCCTTTGAATGTCTTCCTTTTTTATTAATTGTTGGCATCTGATCCGGATGAAAGCGTTTCTCCCGATCCCCATTGATTGGTGTGTCTCTTTTCCGAGCACAATAATTATGCTTCCGACTTAAGCTGACCTGATAGATTCGGTCCGTTGAGTTCTTCGAATTACGTGGACATAATTGATAGGATCTCGGGTCTCTCGGGAAAGGTATCGAGAGAAGATTATATCCTTAGGTACGTAAGGGTCCCTTTCTTACCACAGATAGCCTTCTGGAGCGTATGTGGTTGACTTTATTTGAGGAGTTGCCCATGCTTCGAGTGCCACTTTGGTTTTGTTTGGAGCTCTTGACCGATGCAGAATGGCCTTACGCATGCCCTTTTGTATTTTAACTTAGAATAAGATCAGCAACTTCGGGCCGTCAGACCCTTACCTTGAAGGCACGGGCAGTGCTGCTGGGCTTTGTGGTGCCTTTAGGAGGAGGCTTTCCTATTTCAGGAACACCGGCGGGTTCCCGGACGTGGTCCCCTAGCGGAGGTCTGCCTACATTTGGACTACCTGGATTGGCATATGGGGTATACTTTACGTGAAGGTATGCTGAGAAAAACTACTTTTCTTTCTAACTTCCTTCGACGGGGGCCTTTCTGCGTCGGTCTTCGCGTTGGCGGAGACACTTCTGGCCTCTTGGGGTTTTGCCATGATTGGGCCTCAAGGCTAACTATAGCACTAGTGCCGGAGGTGTTGCTGAGGGCTGATGCCCCTGGGTTGGTTTTTGAACTTGTCGCTGCTCTAAATACAATGCGAGATGGCCTTCGCCGGTTTTCAAGGGTCGTCGGAGTTTGCCTCCAATAGTTGTTTATTTGGGTAAGGCGCCGAAATTTTAGTGAATGATCCCTTCCGATGTTGGCTGCTGGTGTTGCTTCTTCGAAACCCACTGTCACTTGTTTGGAGAGATAAGGGGATGTCCTTCAGAGGGTGCGCCTCATGTTCCCTTTCCTCCACTTGAAACTCCCTTTCGTAGGCTCGTGATGACCTTAGATCCGGGCTGGTACGTTGAGGGCCCAAGGCTCGAACTGCAAAAATTCTGTTTGGTGGAGTAGGTGACTTCGTGTGGTACATGCTTTGTCCCCTTCTGCCCTAAGGGCTAGCTTTCTCTTTATTTTTGCTATATTAGTTGTAGTAAAAAGTGGAGGTTTCAGAGTACCTTTAAGGTAGATGTCGTCCATGCCGGAGTTACTTGCGGGGAGCTAGGGGCTCAAGTGCTGGTTCAGGCTTCGGAGGGGGTAAATGTTTTGGCTGAGGTTTCTGCCTTTGGTGTCGAATCCTTAGACTTGTGATAGCGCCAAAGTTAGGCCGGATGTGTTTTGGAAAATTCTAGATTTGATCCTCTGTAGTTTGGAGCTGAGATAGTTGACGCTTCAGCCAAAATGGTGCTAGGCCTATCCAAGGCAGGTCGGGGAATGGCAACTTGTTTGTTGGGTGCTGCTTGCGCTCAAGCTGAGTTGGAGCGACCCCTTGATCGAGAGATGGGGGGTCAAAAAGTTGGTTCCTCATGGCCTTTGAAGAGAAGTATTCGAGCAGGCTGGTGCAAGGTGCTCCTTTTCTCCGGAAGAATTAGCTCGGGCCAGTAGAATAATCGTGGTGCTTAGTTGCCTTTTGTTGAGGTCGCGGAGGGTAAATTTTGACAAGATGTACTCCATTCAGCACGGAGTGTCGATTTTATCGTCTTTTGCCGTTTTGTTTTTGACTTGGGGGTAAGGCGCCTGTAGATGGAGAGGGCGCCTTTTTGTGCATGTAATATATAAGAAGGAATTTGGAGTTTTGTTTCTTCGGTACCTTTATTGCTTTCGGCTGGGCGGGCTGGTTTTGACGTATGGCGGGACCTTTGTAGGATCGGATTTGATCAGATGTGTCGGGGGCTCTCAAGCGTGATCTTCGGTGTGAATAAACATCGGGGCTTCTGTGGTTGGCCTGGTTGTTTTAAGTTAAGTTCCTCGAGTCGGGTTTCGGTTTGAGCCTTTTTGTTCTCGAGTCTTCCGTACGCGTGCGGGCAGGCAGTAGTCGTCTTCATTTTTTACCTTTGGGCGTTCTTAGTCTCGAATATTCTTGGGCCCAGTCTCTGAGTCGCTCGAGGGTGTTCATGGCTCGAGCTTTAATGGTTTTCAATCTTTTTCCCATTTGTATAGACGGAGGACGGTGATTCTTCGTGCTCTGGGCTGGAATGATTTTACGGGCGTGTAGCCTGGAGATTCGATCGGCTGATAATGGAATCATTTGTGCTTTTAGACGTATTCACAACTCAACTTATCTTTGGTCCAGTCTCCCAGTCCGCGACTCAGGCTGTAATTTTCGGGTCGAGTCTTCGAGCAGCATTGTGACTCGAGCTGTAATCGACCCTTAAATCTTATTGAGCCTATGGCCAGTGAAAGTGGCATTTATGCCATGCCCTTGGGCATATTATGATTTTTAGGTCCAGAATCTGAGTTTTATTGTGACTTGAGCTATAATCGATAGTGGCATTTATGTCACGCCTTTAGGCATATTATGATTTTTGGGTCCAGTCACCGAGTGGCGTTGCAAATCGAGCTGTAATTGACCGTCAAATCTTATTGAGTTTCCTGCCAGCGAGGGTGGATTTTCTGTTGTTTGGTTGTTGCAACCTTTTAGTGTGTGGCTCGTTGACTTACATAGTTAACTATTTTGGATCTGGTCTCCGAATCGGGTTACGATTCGAGCTCGCTTTAATCCTCAAGTTGTCAATTTATCAAACTGGCGACAATGGCTCTTACGTTGTACGGTCGTGGAGACCTTTTAATATGGGGCCCGTAGGCTTGCTTAGTTAGGGACAATGGCTCTTATGCTGTTTTTGCTCGCGGGCTTTTTGTCGGCTTTATTTCCACTCGTTAAAGTCTTTTTAAATATTTTTCCTGACCCGTTCTCGGTTTTGAAAGAACCTTGATTTCAAGTCGTAGTCGGCAATATTTTGAGCACCTCGTAAGGTTCATAGCTCATGGGTCGAGTAGATCGACGCTCTTGTGATCTTCTGAGCAATTTTTTTTTGCCTGTTGAGGGAAGCCTGTTTTTAACCGGTTCTTTCTGAAGTATATTTAGAGGATTTTTTAGCGACAGTCAGGCGTCCCCGAGTCGTGTTATTTTGGCTGTATCAGCCGTTTTGACCGTAGTCATCTGTGTTTGGCTGTAGCTATTTTTGATCCCTAACAATAGTTTAGGCGTCTATATCGAGGGTATGCCCTTTAGGGATTCTTACAAATGCGATGTATAGCCTAAATATCAGGATTTTCATGCCTGTTAAGGTCTTACAGTTTTGTCATGCCTGTTGAGGTCCTACAGTTTGTCATGCCTCTTGAGGTCTTACAGTTTGTCTTTCCAGTTGAGGTCTTATAGTTTTTGTAGAGTAGATCTAGTTATGCCGAGGTTGCCCGCTAGGGTCTTATAGTTTCGAATTTTCTAGTGAATGGCTATTGGCAACAGCCTCCGAGTCATCGAGTTTGCTTGAAGATAGCTTCTCGTGAGCTCGGAGTTGCTTTCCAGGGGCTTGATGAGCCCAACGTTATGATCCTGGTGCCATGCATGTCGTTCGAATTGTTTATACTATGTCTTCGATTATATCGGATCTTTTTATGCTTGAATACTGCTTTTTGCAAACTTGGAGTTATATTGCGAGGGCTTTGTAAGCCCGAGGTTCGACCCCAAGGTCGTGGGGGTGCTGACCTATTCAAGTATCCGAGTATATCGGATCTGTTTAAGCTTGAATACCTCTTTTCAAAAAATGAGATGCTGGAAGATATTCTTTGATTCATCGGCATAGTACGCGTGCTATTGTGCCGGGATGACTTATTTTTGGTCGAATATGGTTTCTTCAGTGATTTGCCTTACTTCGAGAAGGAGCCTTCCTCTTCTTTCATAGGAGAAAGTGGATATTTTTTGATTGATTTCTTGATAATAATACATGCTTTGGCGGATTTTGCTTATATCGGCCGTTTGGCCCTACACGTCGTCTTCCCGTAGGAACCTCCGCTTCGGCATTTTTCCACCTCCTTTGGGAGGCTCCCAAGGGGAATGCCTCTCGCCGCTTGCAAGTTGGCCGTGAGGGTTGCTTCAATCAACCCTATAGAGTTTTCCCCTTTAAGCAGCTTTGCCACCATTGCCTCGTTAAAAATCTTGCCGGTAAAAACCCTTTTCTTGTTTTGGGATAAAAAACTCGATCGAAGGAAAAAAGTGCAACGGGCGTGCTTTGGAGGTCTCGATTTGTCTTGATAGAGTTAGTGTCCCAATATCTCGGGCTAGGTGCCTACATGGGGGTTAGTTCTTATTTTGAAATAAAATAAAAGAAATAGATGTACCTTAAAACGAGGTAGGCTGGCGGTGCCATGGGGTCGGCCTGTTAAGACCGCCTGAGGGTGAACACGTGATGCAGATTTCTATTTTGCGTCATCAAACCTAACCAGGGCCGAGTTCTGATTCACACGTTGACTTTTTCGGGAGTGGAGTTACGGGCGCTAGTACCACATCATGTATGGTGAACATTTCCCTTGCTGCTTGTTGTTCCCCATAGACAGTTTTGATCCCATTCTTCGTCGGGAATTTTATCATCTGATGGAGGGTGGATGGTACCGCTCTCATGCAGTGTATCCAAGGTCTACCAAACAAGGCGTTATACCTGATATCTCCTTCGATGACATGGAATTTGGTGTCTTGGGTTGTGCCGGCAACGGTAATCAGAAGGATGATTTCCCCTTTCGTTGTCTTGCTTGCCATGTTGAACCCATTAAGGACCTGAGTGGGCATGATCCATTTAGTCAGCCCAAGTTGTTCTACCACCCTTGATCTGATAATATAGGTCGTGCTACCTGGATCTACGAGCATACATTTTATCTGAAAAGAATTTACAAGGAAAGAGATTATCAGGGTGTCGTTGTGGGGTTGAGATAAAGCCTCGATATCTTCTTTGCTGAATGTGAGAGCGTCTTTGGGGATATATCACAGAGTCTATTATTCCCCGGTGATGGATATTTTTGTTTTCCTCATCATGGGCTCCTGCGAGGTATCGACACTGTGGATGACGTATTATGGCTCGTTTGCCTCATTTTACTTGGTTGCCTCCCAATCCCGAAAATGATTTTTGGCCCGATTACTAAGGAATTCCCGAAGGTTCCCTTTGTTGAGTAGCGGAGCCACTTCTTGTAGTTGGTGGTAATCCTCGAATCTATGACCATGTGTACTGTGGAACTTGCAAAGGGTCCGACTGTATTGGTCTGGGCCACTTAGCATCCTTGATTTTACTGATAGCGAACACGATGCCCGTTAAGTTGATGCTGAAGTTATATTCCGATAAGTGGGGCGCGTTCATGGGTGCCACATTTCTATCGAACCCGGTTCTCTTGACGAGCCCTCGAGGGTCCTGTCCTCGATCTATCCTCTGGTCATTGCGGGGTAAGTTGCCCCTCGGGGCGTTCCTTCTGTCTTCGATTGGTACCTTTCTTTCTTTGGTTTTGTTTCCTTTGTCAAGAGTCTATTGGGGTATATGAGCCTGAACGAGCTCCCAACTGGTCATCCTTGGCCCTGATCTTTGACAGGTATCGGCTGTGAACGTCCGACCTGGTTACGGCCGGGTATTCGATTACATTATGCTTTAGTTGTTTTGAGGCTATCGAGCTTCGTTCATTCAGGCCTTGGGTAAAGGCCTGCACCCCCCAGTCATCGGAAACTGGTGGAAGCTCCATTCAATCCATCTGGAAGTGGGATATGAACTCCCGCACCATCTCGTTCTCCCTCAGTTTGATTTTGAAAACATCGGATTTCCTCGTAGCTACCTTGATGGCTCCGGCATGTGATTTTATGAAGGAGTCAGCTAGCATGACGAATGAATCTATGGTGTTAGGAGCCAAGTTGTGGTACCATATCCTGGCCCCCTTTGAAAGTGTTTCTCAGAAATTTTTCAACAACACGGACTCGGTCTCGTTATTTTTTATGTCGTTGCCTTTTACCACGCAGGTGTAAGTAGTGACGTGTTTGTTAGGGTCGGAGGTGTCTTTGTACTTGTGGAGTTCCGACATTCTGAACTTTTTTGGGATGGGCTTTGGGGCCGCTTCCTCGGGGAATAGCCTTTGAATGAACTTCTTTGAATCCAAGCCTTTGAGGATGTAGGACGCACCTCGGATCTGATCGACCCTAGTGTTGTAGGTCTCGACCTTTATATCGTTGACCGCACTCATTCTCTCACCTGATTCGATCCTTTTGGTGAGGTCCTCGAGCATTTTTACGATGGTCGGGTCGGCCACCGATCTGTTGTTACTTGACCTTTCGAGAATTCGTTCGACGGGGGGAGCCGTCTCGGGTACTGCTGTGATGGGGGTCGTCGGATGTCTTTGAAGCTAGCGATGGCCAGTTATTGTGCCCGCAACATCTCAAAGATAACATGAAGACTAACTTCCTCTTCTCCCTGGGCTGGGGTTTCTTGTGCTTCCTGTTGGTCGCCATATCGTACACTCCTATTAGTGTGAGAGGTTTTGTCGACTTGTTGTGCGTCCTGTGAATCTGCGTCTGCTAAGATCAGTTCGGGGGCGATATTAGTATTTTGTGGAGGTGCTGCAGTGGCTGTGATAGCTACACCATTTTCCTCATGATCTTCGAGGTTGTCATTCTCAACTCTATTTATCGAGCCAGATATTTTTCCCTGCAATCAAAGGCTCTCGGGTAAGAAAAAGTGTGAAAGATATCGTGCGTTCGAGTGGAGAAACTAGTAAGAAAATAATCACTATTATTTTTAGCCCCACTGTGGGCGCCAAACTATTTACCGTGAAAATGGTAACAACGACTGAATTTGTAAATGGGATTCTAAAAATATGTGATCTATTCTCGAGCTAGTTTTGAGGGCAGTTGATGCTAAAAATGCTAAGTGTAAAGAGAAGACGCGAGGTAAGATGAAGCAGTAAGCAAACCGAAGGGTCCTGTTGCCCAGCGCGGAGCAGATCGACAGAGGCCTCGGGGCCGAGGCTTGAGTCGAGATCGAGCTATCACGGATAGTCAGGGAAGGGATAACAGGTAAGAATATAGCTTAGCAAGGCTCTATATTATCAATATTGAGCAAAGTAACGAAGAACAAATGAGAAAAGGATAAATACTAAGGCTACCTCGAGGGATATCGAATGACAAACCAAGAGAATAAATGACTTTGAACCAGAGAGAAATAAATGAATTAAAGAAAAGAGAGAGAGAGAGAGAATATTATTGTTCTTGAGTAAGACAATTGGAGATGCCTCTACAAGGTGTTGGTGACCCTTCTTTTACAGAAAGGGGACATCCAAACTTAATACGGAATACATAGTACAATAAAAAGAATGAGATGTGACAACCCATTTTCCTTATGTCATATGAGGGCTGGCGTGGAGCCACTTGGATAGGTTTTATCAACCCCGGGTACATCACTTGGGGGATACCTTCATTTGTCGGGGCCTTAACCGATGTCTAATCTTGGCAAGGCGTTGATAGATCTCGAGAGAAGCGATTGATCCGTGATCCTGTAAGTTACTCTCGAAGCATCATGTCAGGGAAAATCGGTCTCCTGATTTCACCGTGCACAAGCTTCTTTTTAAATATATTAAAAATCGTTTTGTTGGATGATTCGGGTTGGTAATTGTCGGCGGGGTGGTAGGTTTTAGAGAGCATTCGCCTGATGTGCCATTTCTCAAAAAACATAGTTGTTTTCTTTCCAACGAACTGGGGTCCGTCATCACAGCAAATTTCTTTGGGAATGCCGAAGCGGAATATTGTATTTTTCCATATAAACGTGATAACCTCTTGCTCACGTATTTAAGTGTATGCACCTACTTCCAACCATTTAGAAAAATAGTCAGTTAAAACCAAAAGGAAGCGTAATTTACCTCGTCCTGTCAGATGGGGTCCGACAATATCCATCCTCACATTATGAATGGCCATGGAGAAGTGACAGAATGTAAGAGTTCTCGTGTCTGGTGTATCATGGGGGCACATTTTTGGTAATGTTCACACTTCCTGATGTAATATGTGGCCTCTTTTTTATGGTAGTCCAGTAGTATCCTGCAGATGATGCATCTGACGAGGGAGCAATTTCCTGTATGGGCCCCGCAATGCTGCTCGTGTACTTCATCTAGTACTCGCCTTATCTTATTTGGCCCAAGACATTTGGCTAGAGGGCTGCCAAACATTCTTTGGTAGAGATCATAGTTTACCAGGCTATATCTGGCCAGTTGTATTCAAAGTTTTTTGGCTTCTTTCTTATCTTGTGGGAGCATTCCTTCATGCAAATATGTGATGATACGGTTGCACCAGTCCCAAGTTAGTTTTAAAGAATATACCTTGATTTGGTCTATTGAGGAATGGATGAGGGTGACCTCCTTTCCCTTGTTGATATTTTTGGTTGATGCTGCTAGTTTGGCGAGACCATCTGCTTCGATATTGTACGCCTTCGGTATCTAGTCAAGGATGCATTCGTCGAATTTTGGTAGCAGTTTGTGAATTTTTGACTTGTATCCTTGTAGTCTCTGTTCTTTGATTTGGAAAGTCACAGTGACTTGGTTTACCACGAGTTGAGAGTCGCAATGAAAAATGAGTCATCGGGCGCCATATTTAAGGGCCAATTTTAATCCTGTAATCACAGCTTCATACTCAGCCCTGTTATTAGTCATTTCGGGGCATCGTATAGATAGGAGAATTACTTCGCCGAAAAGAACTTCGAGGATGAGTCCCAGTCCCGATCCTGATGTATTAGATGCGCCATCAGTGTAGAGGACCTAGAGGTCAGAATGTGCGGAAGCATGAAGCGCTTCCTGTTCTACTTCAGGCTATATTTCTACACTAAAATCGGTAATGAAATCATCGAGCACTTACGACTTTTTAGTGGTTCACGATTGATATGTTATCTCGTGCTCGCTTAATTCTGTGGCCCATTTGGCCAACCTACACGATAGTTAGCGTTTATGTAGGATGCCCCTGAGGGAGAAAGTTGTCACCACTATTATGGGGTGACATTGAAAATATGGGCTAAGTTTTCGTGAAGCTATGACTAATGCCAGAGCTAATTTCTCAAGGTGGGGGTACCTCATTTCGGGATCAACTAAGGTTTTTTTGGTTTAATAAATTGGGGATCGCATAACTTTGTTTTTGCCTACTAGGACTGCACTTACCGCGACTTTGGAAACTACTAGGTACACCAGCAGGCACTCGCTTGGGTCCACCTTAACGAGCAATGGTGGTGAGGATAGATACGCTTTCAGTTTTCTTAAGGCGTCAACACATTATGAAGTCCATTGTAGCCAGTGATCTTTCCTTAGTACATTAAAGAACTTATGGCATCCGCCCGATGATCGCAAGATAAACCTCGACAGGGCGGCTATTTGCCCTATTAATTTTTGTACCTAATTTTTGCTGGTTAATTTCTTCTGTATTCCTTCAATGTCCTTGATCTGGTCTGGGTTGACCTCGATACCCCTTTGCGACACCAAGAAGCGGAGGAATTTTCCTGAGGTTACGCCAAAGGCGCATTTTTTGGGATTCAGTTTCATCCTGTATCGTCTTAATATTTCGAATACTTCCTTTAAATGACCAATATGATCCTCCTTCCTTTTCGACTTCACAGCATATCATCGATATAGACCTCCATAGTCTTTTCGACTTGCTCTTTGAGCATTTTGGTGACTAACCTTTGATACGTTGCCCCTGTGTTCTTGAGTCCAAACTGCATGACTCTATAGTATTACGTTCCTTAATGAGTGATGAAAGTGGTCTTTTCTTGGTCTTCTTCTGCCATTAGGATTTGGTTGTTACCATAATAGGAGTCTAAGAAGCTCAATAGGTCGTGTCCTACCATTGCATCGATGAGTTGGTCGATATATGGAAATGGGAAGGAATCCTTTGGGCATGCTTTGTTTAGGTCAGTGAAATCAACGCACATCCGCCACTTTTTGTTTTTCTTTTTTACCATGACCACATTAGCAGCCCACTAGGGATACTTTGATTCTCTAACGGAGCCATTAATAAGAAACTTATCAACTTCTTCACTAACTGCATGGCTAATTATGGCATTGAATTTCTGCCTTACTTGCTGTATTGGTGGGCAAAGAGGATCGACATTCAGTTTTTGTATGGCGACATACTTCGAGATTCCTAGCATATCTGAGTGGGAAAAGGCAAATAAATCACCTTTGTTAGTTAAGAACTCATGAAATTTATCTATCTCTTAGAGTTTGTGTCTAATATAAGCTTTTTTCATGCTGTTGGTTCTGTCTAACTGAACGGTCAAGATCTTCTATGGTTGCTTTGCAAGATTCTATGGCAACTGTGTCTTTGATGGCCTCTATCTGTATATCAGGTTTGGTTCCTGACATGGCTAATTGTTATGCTTCTGTGCTTGCCCCGTTTAGTTGTTAGGTATGTGTGCAATCTTGGGCAATTTGATAGCATTCTTGGTTGGTGTGTTGCTCGCCACGAATGCTGAATATCCCCCATGGGGTAGGAAATTTGATCATATGGTAGAAACTTGACGGGACAGCTCATATGGCATGCATCCATGGATACCCTATGATGGTGTTATAGGTTGTTTCCTGGTTCATGATGTGGAACATTGTTTCTAGGGTGACTCATCCTGCCAGAATGAGCAACATTATCTCTCCCGAGGTTCGTTGCGCTGCATTATTAAAACCCATTAGTATTATGCAACGCGATACTATCTTATCCTCGAGTCTCATTTGCATGAGAACTTGTAGGTGAATAGTACATGCGCCACTTCCGTCATCCACCATTATTCTCTTCAGATCGGTATCCGCAATACGTAAAGTTATAACCAAAGAATCATAGTGAGGGAAAGACAAACTGTTGGTATCCGACTTATCGAAGATGATACTGTCTTCAAGGTTGTTATACTATTCATGGGCGACCGTCCACTTGAGCTTTTATGTGGTGGTGAATTTCACATGGTTGATCATTGTATCATCGCCACCGCCAATAATCATTTGTATGGTACGGGTTGGCGAAGGCAATTTTGGGGGTTCTTGAGGTTGGTCACATCCACGAGCAAAGTTGACCTGTCATCGGTCGCTTAGCAGTTCTTTCAGATGTCCTTGGTTCAATATTCTTACCACTTCTACCCATAGACCTATGCATTCTTTGTTTTTGTGTCACCTTTCCAGGTTGAATTCACACAGAACCTTTGATCGCCAAGTGCTCGGATCTGACTTCATCTTCTGCGACCACCGCACCTTTGTACCAAGATTTTCCTGTGTGTACACTATTTCTGAAGGAGAAATGCAAAAGTTATGAGCAGATAATAGTAGAGCATACCTCTTTCATTTCGGTTTGGTGCAGTGTGCCAGGGCATGGCATCCACATGTCATGGAGGAGGGGATGGATGCCCGGATGTGGAGCCGATGCCTTTCTCAATTGAAATAAGGTGGTTGATCTCTTCAATCATTGTTGTGGTGCTCTCTCCTTGTGTCGATTTGGACCGATGTTAGTCATTGGAGCGAGCCATTCAAGTCATCCTCATCTGCCCTTACTTCGGCACAATAGGCATTATGGATTTCTTCCCATGTGGTAGGAGGGTATTTCATAAGTCTACATAGCAATTTTTTGGTTGCTTTCAACCCGTTTCTGTTTAACCCATTTTGGAAGGCTACTACCCATTCCTTCTGATACGTTTGGTAGGCTCATTTTCTTTAGGATGGCTGTGAATGTATCGTTATCTGCATCAATGATAATGTGAGTGTTACTTGCGAGTGGGATTTCTGGCCCATCGGCGATAATTGCATCTTCTATGTGTGTTGTGCCTCTGACATTCCGTTCAATAGGTTTGTCGAGTATCTTACTCAAGGTGTTTGTCAACGACTCCTCTAATAGACTTTTCATAGCTGGTGATGTTTCTCCTACTGCGGATGTTGAGGTTTCCTTCCCGCGCGAGACAGTCACACTTTCGTGTGGGGTTGATATGATATCTCCCTCAAGTGTGGCACTTGGCGTTGTGATTTCATCGTTTTCCCTACCGGCTTCGTTGATGAGGCCTATAATGTTGTTCATGATACCTAGTATTGCTTTTAATCTTGCTTCTCCCTTTCCTGCCATTGCTGACCTTTGTGAGGCTATGACGAGGCGATTATCTCTTTCAAGGATCTAGATGAAACTAAAATCTTGGCTATAGAAATCCTCACAAATGGCGCCAAATTTTTTTACTCAAAAAATATTATAACCTTTTCGAGTAATAAATCAAAGAAAATGATAGGTTAAATCTTAGCTAAGAATAACAATCTCTAGAACAAAAGATATATAAGATGCGTATGATGAATAATATTCCTTGATTTTCTCCCTGAATGTTCAAGATACTAAATGTTTTTGAAGAAGAGTGTCATAGTCAGTGTTCTTAGCTTCTTAAAATGTCCAAGAAGATAATCCTCATTAACAAGGTTATTTTTTTCGTATATATAAGAGATAGATCCCCTTATGAACCTAAAAGATATATTCTGAGGAATATTGGAAAGAATATTCTTAATACCCCCTATTGGGCCTACACTACTGTAAGGGTCGTAAAATCTTTGTCCGCCTATCTATTATCCTTTTCAAGACACCGAGCAACGAGGATCTCGTTGTTGATCCTATTCCTCAACGGTCCTGGTCGTCCAAATTTTGACCCATACAGTGGTCGCATCACATTGATATCACTATTTAACGACCAGAGATCTCTCTTGTACATATTGAGATTAATATACTTTGCACTAGTTATATATCAAACTTTTCTCTCTCTGTACAGTTAACACTCTAAAGCATGTCTAGTTTCTCAATATATTTTTTTTTCGAGTATCAGACAACTATAATCTACTTTGGAGATAGTATGTGTATTAAAGCCGATATATTTAAAGAAACACTAGGTTTGTGGCCTCTGCAACTGGTATTCTTGTTATGGCCACTTTAAGACTACACCATAAGAAACAAAGTGATCAAAAACTTTATCTTTTGTTCACATGGTTCAAGAATTTCAATTGCAACCAGATTGTAATATAAGAATTACATTATATGTTTTTAAACAAGTGCTAAATTTAATTGATGAAAAGTTAAGATCGGATGCTAACGAGGTTCTTTTTCTTTTCAACATATTCTTTAGTACCACATATCATCCTAGTAAATCAAATAACAGTTCCTCCTTCTCTGAAATGATTACTATTTCTCTACTCAAATTAATACTAAATCATACGTTCAAAAATCAAGAATTTATTGCAATATAGCCAATTACCCAACCTTTTCAACCCGTCATATATGTCCTTGTGACCACACAAGAAACAATCTATTGAACAAAAGCCAAAAAAAAAACCACACTTGTTACCAATTAAAAATAAAAAACAAAAATAAAATTAGATTGATCTAAGAAGAGAATACAAGAAGTTAAATTTTAAAGTATCTATAGCTCAGAAGAGAACAACAAATATAACATGTAATTAACAGAAAAAATTAGAATCGCATTTAGTTGAATCCAATTTAAAGGGGGGAAAACGAAAAATACATAAACTGAAACATCATAATAATTCGTAAATATGAATGATTCACCTTTACCTTGAATTTTGCTCCAAATGCCTGATAATCGAATTTCTTTTAGGTAAAATATGTATAATAAGAGTCTCAAGACACTAAGAAGGATCAACAAATTCTCTTCATTAAAGAGAAAGAAATCACATCCGTCATAAAAATCTTCCAATCACAACAACACATAGTATAGTCCCCAACTTCTTCCAAAATTTTAACTCTAGGTCCTTTAAAATCCACCGGTGAGAGCTGAACGGCAAATAGATCTAACAGTGGTGAGGGTTTGGGAAGAGCAGTAGAAGGGATTTAGGAAAACAAAACTTTTGCATCGGCTAGGGTTTTGGGACAAAGGGGAAGGGAATTAGGGAAAGGATGGAAATAAAAAAAACATTAGCAGCGTATTCTCTTTCTTAAGTTTAAGCTATATAATCCAACAACTAAAATAAAAAATAGATTCGTAATATAACTAGTAGCGATTTTGTCGCTACAAATAATTCTTCAGCAAAGTTTCAAAATAAAAACTTAGTAACTACTAGAGGCGACCTCGGTAGAGTCGTCACTGAAACCTGACTTTTTGAGGCAACAATAAAGGTCGCTACTAAATTTATAATATTTAGTGGCGACCTGTTCTAGTTGCCACTAAAACTAGTACATTTGTGGCAACAAGAACCGTCGCCACTAATGATCGTCCCCGAAAACCTAATTTCTTGTAGTGTGAGAAATTTAAGGCTTAAAAGCGTAGACTTGAGTTTTAAAACACAACATGACCTTTCGGGTCATCGCAATAATTCTAGCATCGACAAGTCTGAACATGTGATAGTGCTTTCAGAATTCCCTTTGATCCTAGCGGTCCTCTTGATGGAGTTCTCGACATTCAGTTATTTGAGGCTATTCCTTATATTGAGGTATATCATGTGAATATTGCTTGTGATAGAGAAGAAAATGACTCTACTATGACCCACAACAGATTTCACTGTGGACTCCTTTCTACTAGTGCAAGCTAACACAATGTCTCTTTCCTTTTCACCAGGAACTTATGCCGAAGAAAAATGGAGATCAAGGGGCATTGTAGATACTATCACCATTTTGATAAGCTATATGAGGATGTATAATTCTATATGCATTACATTGGGTGATAATCCATGCTTATCCTCTTCTTATATTCATTATGGTTAAATGCTTTGATTGATTGAGAAGTTTACAATAACTTGGTGGAAGAGTTTCAAGTGTCGCAAAAAGTCAGTGTCAATTTCATCTTACATCGTGATGGCACCCAACACCGTTGTCAGGCAATTCAATACAGAAATATGAATAAGTTCTAGTTTTACTTTTTCCCAAAACAGTTACGAAAAACTCTAAGTTTGAATTTAAAACAACGATAATTAACATCATACCATAATAATTATACAATCTCAACAAAATATAGTCTACTAAAGTGTTTGCCAAGACCTGGTGTCACAAGTATGTGGGGAGCTAGTAGAATATACAACAGAATAATTCTATCCTAGTGTCTGAAATAGAATAGATAACCAAAAGTAAAGAAACACTCCATCAGCTGCTGAACTACATAGGAAGGGAGCAGCTCACCGTCGAATCTCGAGTCGGATCAAGGGAATGCACCAGCCTGGTAACAAGATGTACCTGCCTCAGATCTTGTATAATTAAGTACAGAAGTGTAGTATCAGTACATAAATAATATGTACCTAGTAAGTATCATGTCTAATCTCGAAGAAGTAGAGACGAGAGGTCAGCTTGACACTTACTAGGGTCAAATAATATGATAAGTGTTATACTAAGCATGGCTAGCACAAATGATTAACAATTTATAGCATGAAGCAACATGTCTGTAAGGGCCCATGAAAATTTTGCTCAAAAACCCTAGATCTCGTAGTGCCAACTAGGAATATGTGTTAGAAATTCGTAAAAATTCTTCACGGCGAGCAAGCTCACCGCGGTCCGGACCCTTTGGGTTGGTCTATGTATTAAAAAGTTAAGGAAAAATATTTTTCATAAGAGCGCATTTCTGCGGTCGATTATGCGGTCGCATAATAGCTATGTGGACCGTATAGTCTCCGCAGAGTGAAGTAGTGTGTTGGTCAATTTTGAGGTCAACTATGTGGCCACTTATTCATTCGCATAATCAATATGCGGGCCGCATAGTCATCGCATAATCTCCCTGAAATTTTTGCGAGGAGCAGTTTTGTGGTGCAATATGCAATCATAGATAGGTATGCAGACTGCATTCTTGTCGCATACTCGGGCAGTTTGCTTATGCTTTGGGATCCATTTTGCGGTCCCTTTTGCGGGCCGCATGTCAATTATGCAATCACAGATCTGTTCCGGGGCTACAAATTTCTAATTTTCTTACCCGACCGTATGTCAATATTTTATATGCTACCCTTCATTTTAGGCCTATTTTCTGATGCATTTAGAGAGAGAGAGAAAGAGGGTCCTAGAGGGAGAAAGGGTTCTTCATCAACATTTCTCCTAAGATCGTTCTTAAACCTTGAAGATTTGTCAAGAAAGGCACCTAGGTCTTCTTCCTAAGAGGTAAGGTTCTGTAACCCAAGCTCTTAATTACTATGTATAACTGGGATAGACCATTAGGAGGGTAATCCATGAGCATGGGAGTGGATATCTTGCATGCAAGAGTTCTTAATGTATTTGGTGAGTTCTTGAGCTAAGGATGGGATGAGGGATGGTAGGATCTTTCACAAAATGGTTTTAAAAGCATTATGCACACTTAGTGTTCGAGAATATGCTCAAATGAGCTAGAACTATTATCACCTCTCTAATTTGTGGTTCGATTTGTCATGTTCCGAAAAGATTGACGTTGCTAAAAGTCTCAGAGTATAGTAGGACTTAAGGAATGCTCAATCGAGGTATGTAGGCTAAACTTTCTCTCTCGGAAGTGAATTCCATATTGTTTTATGAGTTTAAGTGTGGTTTGTCTTCTAAAATGGTATAGCCCTGAGTCACATTTTAAACGAAGGTTAGTATACTAATTGAGTGAGAAGAATTCGAACTGTTTAATGCTCCTAGTTGCTCATATGTGTACTAAATGCCTTGATTGAATGTGTATATTTGTTGATAAACTGTAAATATGTTTGGAAATGAATCGAATGAGAAGATGTGAAACAAGTTATGTAGTAAGCCTTGACCAACCTTATGAGCTAACCTAAAAAATAGAACATCCTAAAGGTCTTGTACACGAATTATGTCCATAAGTGGTTGTTTTTACCTAATGCTTTGCCTTATAAATACATTCAATGTAATGCGAGTTCTTACACATTTCGATGCTGAAATTGTGCTTTTGTCATGTTGGAAAAAGGGGTAATTCAAGGGTAGTTGAGGTGATTGTTTGCTTATAAGTTCAATATGTATTTCAATTGTTGATTGACATGTCCCTCTCTGGGGAGAATCCCTTGTGTTTGATGATTCTATTACTATTGAACTCGAATATATATGATTTTCAGAATATTTGGTACATTAATATTGGTTGGCGATTCTTGGAAATAAAGGAGATGAAAATGTGGATAACCATATGCGGCTTTCGTGCCATGAGAAAGATGAACCTTGTGAAAGGGCCAAAGAGATATTGTGATCGAGAGAGATTGAGAACATTAATAAAAGCTATAAAATATGAAAGGTATTGAGGTAAGCATGGTTGCATTTATGCTATATTTGTGTACTTATATTTATACTATAATTGTGTGCAATATTAAATCGAATCAAAAATGTTTATGAGAGTATCATTAGCAATACCGTGGAAGGGCGGGTCATAAGGCCCACACCTGAATCTACATGTACCCGTGTAGGAGTGGAGTGTGATTTGGGATGAAATTGAAATATTGGTGAAATTGTGACTATTCCCCCGAAGTGGGATGAAACTAATACCTGTGAATTGAAAAAGAAAAAGCCAACCCACACGGCATATGTGGGAAGGCGGCCTAGTTGATCGGGTGGAGATCAGACTCCATGTTGCGCCTATGGTGGTACTATTCTTGTGAAAACTTTCTTTCGCATCATAATTTCAAACCACATTGTCCGTGGGGAGATGGCCTAGCCTATCGGGCGTGATCGGACTCCATGCTAACAAATACGGTGGTAATATCGGTGCTAGTGATCTCCTAACCAAAAGAAATATATTTACTATTTTCTTACTTGAAAATTGTTATGTTTCAATTAGTTATTTGGATATTGTTAATTGTGACTTGTTGTTTCTATGTGTTGTATCGGCTTACATGGACATTCTATTTTTAAAGAGAACTTTTAGCCTTATATACTAGTGCTATTCGACGACACTAACGTCCCATTTACTGGGGGCGCTGCATCGTTTTATGATACAGGCGGTTCCACAGCGAGCAGTATCGGCCAGTGATAGCAGTATTCTCTTTCCAACAGACTTGCTGAGCCCCATTCAATCTCGGGGTCATGTCATGTATCTTTGTTCATTTTCTCATCACATTTTTAGGTACAGACGGAGCCTTGTTGCCGACATTTTCCTATTTCTCTTCTATTTTACTTAGAGGCTCCGTAGATTGTTTGTGGGTGGTGGTTGATGTTGGGCTTCAAGACTAGAAGTATTAGTATTTGACAAGCATGCTTTTCATTAAACTTGTAACTTGTAATATTTTGAAAACTATGAATGAAGTCATTCACGGAAATGAAATGAAAGTTGCTAGCGGAATATTGCTTAGTGTTTTAGTTAAAAGGGATAACACTCCCTCTTTATTCATGAACTAGTTTAGGTAGAATGAAATCTAGTAGGCTTGCTCAGTCGGGTTTACTCGGTTGAGTGCCGGTCACGTTCCACGATTTTTGGGCGTGACAATGTCCTTTCTTAGATGATATAACAGTTAGCCATTTACATTTCAGGGCATATAACAAAGATCCATTCACAACAATATACCAAGAAATAAGCACAAGCAAGTAGTGCCGAGGTCAAACGACCTGTTCCAACATAAAAATAAAGTGTGCACTACCGGAGGGTCGAACGGGCGAACCATAGATGCATCTATTACCTTGCTCGCAAATCATACATCTGACGCGGTCGAATGTAATTAAACACAACAACAGACAGAGAAGAATATATATCAGGAGGGCAATTACTCACCAAAATATCAACTTCTTTTTAAAAGGGCCAAGAAAACGATGTTCCTCTTATTAGATTCATTTACCAAATTCAACATGATTTAAGCAATCTCAAATTAATCATACAGTTACAAGAACATCAAATAAAGCATATTTTTGGATCCTAGACTAGTACTTAAGCATGATAGTGTCTATGCATGGACTTTCGTCACCTAGTGCGAACGTAGCCCCCGTATTTAATGGCAAATTATTCAATTATTACGCCTATGGGGAAAATTCCCACTTACAATGTTAGATAAGAGAGTCACGTCGCTCCAAAGCATACTTTCAATTTCAAGAACATGCTCAAACCCACAATTTGGAGCCGCACAATCCGAAACTAATTAAACAAAGTAAGAACTAGTCAATACAAGCTCAAGAGTTTGAATTTTAATTATTAAAGTAATTTCCTAACCTTAAACACAAGTTTCCTAAAATCCGACCCCGGGCCCACGTGCCCGAATTCCAAAAATTTTCGAAGAAAGTTGCTCTCTATAACCTAAGGATCAATAATAAATGATTTCTACTTCATTCCTTATATAATTTTATGGTAAAATCTAAGCTTTATCGAAACTCTAGGTTTTGCTCTAATCCCATGATTTTCCTAATCTTAGTGTGTTAACTATCCAAGACTCGAGTATTGAACATATAAATAAATAGGATGAACTTACCTAAAGATGCTCGGTGAAAGTACTCTCCCAAGAGCTCCAAAATCACCCAATGAATGAGTGAAAATGAGCAAAATGGCCTAGAGCACGTAATAAATGAAGCTCACTGCTTCAGGGATTTCTGCATCTCCGGTTATAGGCCTCACCTGCACCCACCGCATATGCGGAAAGGTGCCCGCTCTTGCAGAATTTCAACTATCCCGCTGGGCCGCTTCTATGAAGGGCAAGCCGCTTTTGCCATTTCGCTTTTGCAGAAAAATAGCCGCTTCTGTAGCTTTGGGCTTGGACTGACTTGGCCGTATCTGCGAGAGGACGACTGCTTCTGCGGTCTGGCACCTGCGGCTGACCAACCGCAGGTGCGGTTATGACATATAGCTGGAGCTTCAACTCCTTTCTAATTTTTCCAACTTCACTCAAGCCTCGCCCGATTGACGCTCGGGTCCCCGCCTCAACATACCCACAAGTTTAAAATCATTAAACAAACTCTCTCGAATACTCGGAATGCTAGAAACAATGCTAAATTTAAGAATCACCCCCTAAAACCAATTGAATCAAACTTATGAATTTCAAGTTTTTCAATTATTTCTAATGCGCCGAAACATACTTATACTACTCGAATTGAAATCAAATTTTGTGGGCAAGTCTTAAATTTTATATTAGACCTGTACAGGGATCAGAAATCAATATATGGGCCCGATACCAATATGATCAAGTATTATCAAATTTCATTAAATCCTTAGAATTTCAGTTTTAACAATTTCTAACAAAAATTCATTACTCGGGATAGGGGCCTCGAAATTCATTTCCGGGCATATGCCCAAGTCCCATATTTTCCCACGGATCCTCCGGAACCGTCAAAACACAAATCCGATTCCGTTTACTAAAAATGTTGACCAAAGTCAAACTTAGCCTTTTAGAAAAATCTTAGGGAATTAAGTATCCCTATTGCGACTAAAACTCTTCCAAATCCCGAACCAACCATCCCCGCAGGTCGTAAATTAGTTAAACCAAGCGCAGAAAGTATTAGTTAGGGGGATGAGGTTCTAAAAATCAAAACATCCAGTCGGATCGTTACATTATCCACCTCTTAAACAAACGTTCGTCTTCGAACGGACATAGAAAAGTACTTGAGCTAGGAAAAAGATGGGGGTATCTCTTCCGCATGTCCTCCTCGGACTCCCAGGTCACCTCCTCAAATGGTTGGCCCCTCCATTGGACCATTACCGCGGAAATCCTCTTGGATCTAAAATGGCAATCCTGTCTATCGATAATGCAACAGAATCCTCCTCATAACCCAGAATCTCATCCAATTGAATAGTATTGAAGTCTAACACATGGGACAAGTCGGCGTGATACTTTCGCAGCATCGAATACATAGAAAACTAGATGAACTCCTAACAATCTAGGAGTAAAGCAAGCTCGTAAGAACCCTCCCCAACTCGCCTCAACGCCTAAAATGGCCCAATAAACCTTGGGCTCAACTTTCCCTTCTTCCCGAATCTCATAATCCCCTTCATTGGCGGGACTTTCAAGAGGACCTTCTCTTCAACTATGAATGACATATCACGCACCTTGCGATCCGCGTAACTCTTCTGTCTAGACTGATTTGTGCGAAGCGTCTCCTAAATTAGCTTTACCTTCTCCAAGGCTTCTTTCAGCAAGTCTGTATCGTACAACTTAGCCTCACAAGGCTCAAGCCACCCGATAGGGGAATGACATTGCCGACCATATAAAACCTCAATGGAGCCATCTCTATGCTGGAATAATAGATGTTGTTGTAAGCAAACTCTGCCATGGGCAAAAACTAATTCCACTGTCCTCCAAAGCCAATCACACATGCTCTGAGCATATCCTCCAAAATTTGAACTGTCTGCTCTAAATGCCCATCGGTCTGAGGATGGAATGCCATGCTAAGCTCCATACGGGTCCCCAACTCACTCTGAATGGATCTCTAGAAATGGGAAGTGAACTTAGGGCCTCTATAGGATATGATAGAAATAGGCACACGGTGCAACCGAACTATCTCCCAAATGTAAATCTGAGCCAATCTCTCTGAGGTGTAAGTAGTCACAATTGGAATAAAGTGTGCTGACTTGGTTAACCTATCAACAATGACCCATACTGCATCAAACTTTTGCAAGGTCTGGGGCAACCCAACTCGAAGTCCACGGTAAGACGCTCTCACTTCCACTCTGGTATAGGCATCTGCTGAAGTAAGCCACCTGGCCTCTGGTGTTCATACTTAACCTGTTGGCAATTCAAACACCTAGCCACATACTCCACTATGTCTTTCTTCATCCTACGCCACCAATAATGTTGCCTCAAGTCATGATACATCTTCGTAACACCCGGATGAATGGAATATTGCGAACTATGTGCCTCTTCTAGGATACTCTTCCTCAGACCATCAACATTAGGAACACATAGGCGGCCCCGGAGTCGCAGAACACCATCCTCGCCAATAAAAACCTCCTTGGCACTACCCTGTGGCACTGTCTTTCTGAGAACTGCCAAGAGTTAATCATCGAACTGATGGGCCTTCATTTGCCCCAATAAAAAAGACTGAGCAACAACACATGCAAGGACTTGGCTGGGCTCTGAAATGTCCAACCTCAAAAGTCTGTTAGCCAAGGACTGAATGTACAAGGCTTGTGGCCTCTCCTCTGCTGAAATGAATGCCAAGCTACCTATACTCCCTGCTTTCCTGCTCAAGGCATCCGCAACCACATTTGCCTTGCCCGGATGATAAAGAATGGTGATGTCATAATCCTTCAGCAGCTCAAGCCATCCATGCTGCCTCAAATTGAGATCCCTCTGCTTGAATAAATGCTCGAAACTGTGATGATCAGTGTAAACCTTACTTGGCATCTCATACAGATAATGCCTCTATATCTCAAAAGCATGAACAATCATCACCAACTCTAGATCGTGCACAGGATAATTCTTCTCATAAATCTTCAGCTGACGTGAAACATATGCAATAACTTGCCCCTTCTGTATCAATACACAACCCAAACCAACAAATAAAGCGTCACAATATACAGTATAAATCCGTGAACCGGAAGGCAATACAAGAACTGGTGCCGTAGTTAAAGCTGTCTTGAGCTTCCGAAAGCTCTAATCATCGAACCAACGGAACGAGCACTCTTCTGGGTCAATCTAATCAGAGGTGATGTAATAGATGAAAAGCCCTGCACGAATCACCTGTAATAACCTACTAACACAGGAAACTCCTGATTTCGATAACTGAAGTAGGACGTGGCCAACTCTAAACTTCCTAAATCTTGTTGGGATCCACCATAATACCCTATCCAGACACAATATGCCCCAAGAATGCTACTGACTCTAGCTAAAACTCACACTTGGAGAACTTAGCATATAGCTTCTGTTCTCACAGGGTCTGAAGCACTACTCTCAAATGATTTTGTGCTCTCCCAAGCTACGTGAGTATATCAAAATGTCGTCAATGAAGACGATGACAAAGGAATCAATATAAGGCCCGAACACCCTGTTCATCAAGTCTATAAACACCGCTGGGGCATTAATCAGGACAAAGGACATCACCTAAACTCATAATGGCCATATCTGGTATGGAACGCGGTCTTCGGAACATCTATGTCACGAATCCTCAACTGATGCAACCCTAATCTCAAGTTAATCTTAGAGAATACCCTAGCACCCTGCAACTGGTCGAACAAATCATCAATGCATGAAAACGGGTATTTGTTCTTGATGGTAGCCTTGTTCAACTGGCGTTAATCAATGCACATCCACATAGTCCCATCTTTCAACTTTACAAACAATACTAGTGCACCCCAAGGTGACGCTCGGGGCTCGAGGCCCCCGTTCTAACATACCAACAAGTTTGAAATCATGAAACAAACTCGCTCGAACACTCAGAATGCCCGAAAAAACGCTAAATCTAAGAATCAACCTTTAAAACCAATTGAATCAAACATATGAACTTCAAGTTCTTCAATTCACTTATAACGCGCCAAAACGTGCTTATACTACTCGGATTGACATCAAATTTTACGGGCAAGTCTTAAATGTCATATTAAAAATGTATCGGGCTCCGAAATTAACATATGGGCTCAATACCAATATGATTAAGCCTTATCAAATTTCATTAAATCCTTAGAATTTCAGTTTTAATAATTTCTAACAAAAATTCACTACTCGGGCTAGGGATCCCGGAATTCGATTCCGGGCATATGCCTAGGTCCCATATTTTTCTACGGACCCTCCAGGCTATCAAAACACAAGTCCGAATTTGTTTACTAAAAATGTTGACCAAAGTCAAACTTAGCGTTTAAAGAAAATCTTAGGGAATCAAGTGTGCCTATTACGACTAAAACTCTTTCAAATCCCGGACTAACCATCTCCGCAGGTCATAAATTAGTTAAATCAAGCGAATAGTCTTATTTAGGGGGATGGAGTTCTAACAAGCAAAACTACCAATTGAGTCGTTACAATCAGTTTCCAGTTAACTAAGTTTATGCTTTGGTAGAGGTTAGCTACTGGAATATTTACCCGGGATCTCTCATTTAGCTTATGGCTAAATTCTTCTACATGGTGGCAAGGAAAGACATATACGTGGCAGATTACATTAATGGCGCTACAGTTAATACATTGTTGCTATCTATTAAAGGCCACAATGACCAATGTTTTGATTGGTTCATAACAAATGTATTAGATTATATATTTTCCTCAAGTCATAAAGCATGCATTTGTTTTGAGATAATTGGTTGGGAGCTTGCAAACATTGATAATCTTGACTTGAAACTCAAGGTTCTTAGAGCACGTGAATATTGTTATGAACCAACACTTGAGATCCTAGGTGAGTATTGTTATATGAATCAACACTTGAGATCCTAGTTGAGTAGTAGGCATAAGAATAGTTTTATTATAAGGGCTAATGGTCTGTGATTTGGGGTTATGCATATTGTTAGAGTAAAATATTTGTTTCTCCTCATCTTCCTTCTCGAGTGTTCTGTATCCTCTCATCCCCATTTTTAGTCTGAGGTTCTCATCCTTTCTTCTCTATTATTTGTATTTCTGTTTAGCATCTCTAATTCTTGTAATAGTTTTGAGTTGAGTTGTAATTCCCTTTCAAAGTTGAAGTAATAGAAGTGTTGAATAACTGCTTCGTTACATGAAAACATTCCATTTTGATGTTTAGGATCAGACCCATGGATTTTTAAAGTTTAATCTCAAATTGTAGGTTAAATCATGCTTAGATTTACATATATGTATAATACTTAACAAGTATTAGGGTGTCTTATCTCAAATGTGCAAGTTTGGTCAAATTATTTGAACATATCAAAGCATGCGAAAGCAAGAAAGGAGTGAATGTTCGTAAATAATTACTCATATTATTGGCAATCAAATAAGTGTGCTTTTCAATTTCAAGGAAAACGAACTTTGAAGGTCTCCCAATACAAGAGCCGTAAAAATAAAAGAAGGTTAAACCACAAACTGATGGACTTTCCTAATTAGATTCATATAGTTAGCATTGCTATGATTATAAAGTGTCGCTAAAATCTGAGTTAAGTGCAGATTAAAGTGTAAGCGAAATTTGAGACACAAAACTCATTGTATAAGCATGTTAACTGCTTTCTCACTTACTTTATTTGTCAATTTCATTATCAAGACACTTGCGTAATTAACATTTTATTTTTTATTTTTTCTTCTTATTATATATGTTTTGTAAGTCTGATGCAGTTTTCATTTGAAACCATATACCCGAGGAGCATTTTAAAATCAAAAGAGAAGAGAAGACAAGAAGCATAGTGGTGTCCTAAATTATAAATTAATTAAATAATTATTCAAATTTTTTTTAAAATATTGGTATAGACAAATTGCAACGGTTTCTTACTGTCTAATGGCTTATATAGCTGCATAGCATACGAAGAGGCAAAGAAAGAAAGAAGAAAATACAGCTAATTCACATGAGTTAATCCATCTATTTATATTATTAAAAGGGTATTAACCTGATCCGGATTTCGGAAGTATTTTTTTCAGAGGTGGTGTAATAGTGCTTTAGTATTTTTTGAAGACTTAGTATTTAATAATATTTTGAAGACTTCTTTAATTATGTGAGTTTGAGTCCATAAAAATATACAAGTCTTCTTCAAATATTTGAACACATTTCTAATTTAGTAATTTGTATATTAGAAATGAGGGACAATTAATTTTAATTAATGCAGCTAAAGTCAATTAGAATTTAGATGTAATCTTTCTTATTGATATTAGATCCCTCTTTACCAAAAAAGAGAAAGAAAAAAAAAAATACTACAGATAAATGGAAGAAGTTAATCCATTTATTTATATTATTATAGCTGGGTATTAATAGGATCCGGATTTCTTTAGGTGATTTTAATGACGACTTCATAATATACTTTAACTCAAGGACTTTTCAAGATTTAGTGCTTTAAGTATTTTCCAAAAGACTTAAATATTTAATAATATATAATAGTTTTAAGACTTCTTTAATTATGTGACTTTGGGTCTTTAATTATTTTGAAGTGTTCTTCGAATACTTCGAAGACTTCTTGAAGTCTTGCGAGTAATTGTTAAAACAGCACGGGCTGGTCAGTTTTCGGGCTAGTCATTCAAAAATAGCTATCATTTGCAAAATCATTGAAAAATAATAATTATTTTGTTGCAACAGGGACCAGTCCAACATATTATATTATCCCTAACTACATGTTGAAAATTTTGTCTTACAAAATTATTATAAAAAAACAAATGTAAATATATCTGTTGGAGACTTTAAGCCATTTGGCTTTAAAGTAGAAGAAGTGTGAATTGGAAATGGAGGAAAATAAAATAGAGGGAAAATAAAAATTTGAAGAAGTGAATTTTGTCTTGCACTTTGTCCCTCATTGGTGAGGGACAACCACATTTGTGTGCTTATATATAGAATCACTTCTTAAAACTCTTAAAAAGGAGTTGAAGAGAATGAACCCTCGCGCCGTCGTCATCGCTCGCTCGGCTTCGGCTTCGGCTTCGGCTTCCGCTTTCGCTTCCGCTTTCGCTTCCGCTTCCGCTTCCGCTTCGGCTTATTTGGATTTGTCAAACGATCGATAAGATTATTTTTTGGACCAAATTTTTTAATTTATTCAATAATTAATTAAATACCAAATCACTACTGAAAGTACGCCAGAACTATGCTGAAATTTTAGAGAACCTCGCTGGCCGCGGTTCTGCCGCGATCGCGGTAGAACCGCGGCAGGCCACGTATTTTCTGAAAAGGCACCTTTTCAAAGACACCTCTTCTGATATTTGCCTATAAATTGTGAGGCAAGGCTGCATCTTTTACGTACGAAATACACTCAAGAACTCCTATCTTTCTGAATATATTGTATCCTACTTCGCAATATCTCTCTCTCAAATTCGTAAGTGTGATTTTGCTTCGTTTTTGAGTTCGTTGGAATCCTGCAGTTTGTATTGCCACTGTTGCACGAAAGTTTATTCCGTTTTATCCTAGGAGGATTTAATCCATTACCTTGGCAACGTGTGAGAGGGCTAAAATTCCTTAAGGACACACAAGGAAATTGTGGACTTGGAAATTTCTCATTCTTCTACCTTTCTTTATTTTCTAACAGTTTATTTTTAACACAATGATGCTTACAAGCTTAAGGAATTTTAAATAACGTTTCTGTGTTGATTATTAAACTGTTTTCTTTATATTTGATTGGAGACTAAAGCCTTGTTGCTTTCTACTACATTAATTGTTTCTGTCCGGTTTAAAATACATAAAAACTTTGCCGGAATAATAAACGTACGGGTTTGAAGTATATAAAAACTTCACCATTGTTACGTGTTGTATGTTTGGTTTGTTATTCAGTTTGAAGATATCAAAACTTCACTGATTTAA
>MU724614.1:66231-88393 GCA_026770625.1 Nicotiana glauca
GATTGCACAAGATACTGCTATGTTTATTTACTTAATAGTAAAGATGAGGCAATTGATGCTTTCAAACAATACAAGATTGAAGTTGAAACGCAACTAAACAAAAAGATCAAAATGATAAGAAGTGATAGGGGTGGCGAATATGAATCTCCTTTTGAAGAAATATGTTTGGAAAATGGCATTATCCACCAAATAACTACCCCTTACTCTCCACAATCTAATAGAATTACGGAAAGGAAGAATCGAACGTTGAAGGAGATGATGAATGCATTGCTAATAAGCTTTGGCTTACCACAAAACTTATGGGGGGAAGCTATACTTACAGCTAACCGAATAATCAACCGTGTACCTCATAGTAAAACACAATCCATTCCTTATGAGATGTGGAAAGGAAGGAAGCCTAGCTTGAAATACTTCAAAGTGTGGGGGTGTTTAGCTAAGGTACAAGTTCCTAAACCTAGAAGGGTTAAGATAGGTCCAAAAATGGTTGATTGTGTATTTATTGGATATGTAACCAATAGCAAGGCATATCGGTTTCTGGTTCCTAAATCAGAAAATCCTGAGATTCACATTAATACGATAATAGAATCAGATAATGCTGAATTCTTTGAAACTATTTTTCCATATAAAAAGGAAAGTGAAGTGACCTGCCAAAAGTCAAAACGACTTCGGGAGGAAATAATAGATGGTATGCCTAATGAAGAAAATCCGAGAAGGAGTAAACGTCAAAGGACATCTACTTCATTCGGTCCAGATTTTCTGACTTTTCTGTTAGAAAATGAGCCTCGTACCTTCAAGGAAGCAATGTCTTCATCAGAGGCACAATATTGGAAAGAAGCTGTCAATAGTGAAATAGAATCCATATTGAGCAACCATACTTGGGAATTGGTTGATCTTCCTCCAGGTAACAAAACGTTGGGTTCTAAATGGATTTTCAAGAAGAAAATGAAAGACGATGGTACTATTGACAAATACAAGGCAAGACTTGTTGTCAAAGGATTTAGACAACGAGAAGGTCTTGACTATTTTGACACATACTCGCCGGTAACAAGAATTACATCCATTCGGATGCTAATAGCGTTAGCCGCCTTGTATGATCTTCAAATCCATCAAATGGATGTAAAAACAGCCTTCTTAAATGGTGATTTAGAGGAAGAAATCTACATGGACCAACCCGAGGGGTTTGTGGTTCCGGGAAAAGAAAAGAAGGTGTGTCGACTTGTTAAGTCTCTTTATGGACTAAAACAAGCACCCAAGCAATGGCATGCGAAATTTGACCAAACAATGTTGTCAAATGGCTTTAAGATTAATGAATGTGATAAATGTGTTTACATTAAGAACGTTCCAAATCATATAGTCATTGTTTGCTTATATGTTGATGATATGCTAATAATGAGCAAAGACATTGCCGACATTCAAGCTACTAAGCGCATGCTTGCTAGTAAGTTTGATATGAAAGACTTAGGAGTTGCCGATGTAATTCTAGGAATTAAAATCAAGAGGACTCCTCAAGGTCTAGCTTTGTCTCAATCACATTACGTGAAAATGGTACTTGAAAAATTCAAACATTTGGAATTTAGAAGTGCAAGGACTCCAATTGACTTAAACCATCATCTTATGAAGAATAAAGGTGAAAGTACGTCTCAATTGGAGTATGCTCGTGTGTTGGGAAGCTTAATGTACATCATGAACTGTACACGACCTGATATAGCTTGTGCGATAAGTAAACTTAGTCGATTCACAAGTAATCCCAACAAACATCACTAGGTGGCAATGAAACGAGTTATGGGATACTTGGAGTATACTCAAGACTACGCTTTGCACTACAATAAATATATTGCAGTTATCGAAGGATATAGTGATGCAAATTGGATAACCGGCTCAACAGAAACAAAGTCCACAAGTGGATATGTGTTTACTGTTGGTGGAGGAGCAGTATCTTGGAAGTCTTCTAAACAGACGTGTATTGCTCGCTCTACAATGGAATCAGAGTTTATAGCATTGGATAAAGCCGGTGAAGAAGCTGAATGGCTTCGGAATTTTTTAGAAGACATTCCGTTCTGGCCAAAACCTTTGGCTCCTATTTGCATACATTGCGATAGTGAGGCTGCAATAGGACGGGCAGGGAGCGTTATGTATAACGGAAAGTCTCGTCATATACGACGAAGACATAATACCGTTAGACAACTACTTTCTAGTGGAATTATCACTATTGATTATGTAAGATCAAAGGATAATGTTGCGGATCCGCTTACAAAAGGCTTAACTAGAGAGGGAGTTGAGAAATCATCTAAGGGAATGGGACTATGGCCGAGGACAAGTCAACATGGCGGTAACTCTACCTAGAATTTTGGATGTTCCGAGATCTAGGTTCAAGGAGCTCAAACAAAGTTGTGATTGACCGGTTCAACATTGTCAAAATAATATCTTTGGTCCATTCTCATGATGAAGACAATGTTCAGTAACAAGGATAGAACTTTACATGTTCTTTAATGATTACCTAAGTTTGATGAGGTATTTATCAAATAGTGTCAATCTAAAGGATTACACGTTTAGGAATCACCTATGTAAGTGTGAAGTGAAAGCCGCTTCAATGAGAATTCTGTAAGGCCAATTCTCTATGCACTTATGAGACCAGGCGGTGTTCATGGCTGAAACGAACACAACAATGAGAACTACAAGACGGTTAAGGGTTGATTGTGTGACATATGGTGAGTTGGCCGATAGCCAAATATCCCTCAAGCTGAGACATATTCAGTAGGCAGTTCGTAGGAAACCAGTTTCGGAGCCCTACAGGGACAAAAGGCGACTCCGATTAACACTGTAGGTGTTATCGTGGTGAGTGACTCTCCTCAGGGAACGATCTTATCTCCTAGGGGAACACATGATCCCTAGAATGAAGAACCTTCCGATGCGGGGGTGCCCATCGGAGGCAGAGATGCGCTTAAAAAGCCTTTGGCCGCTTTCGAGGGAATTCTCAAGCTCGAGGCTTTGCTTGTCTTTAGAGAGATCTTAGGCTTTCTGAGAAGGTAGTTCATGTAAATCATGCATGTCATCCTAATATTTATCTTTCAAACTTGTCTCTTTCATGCTTCAGGATAGGGGGCTTTATAATCAGACTTTTGCCCGGCTTCAGGCTGAGGCGGCGGCCCGTTACGAGCATGAGAAGACTCGTCTTGTTAAACAGGTTATCTAGCTTTCGCTTGCTATTGTCTGATTTTCTAGATCCCACCATTTTAACCTCTTTGATTTGATTTGTGTAGTTTGAGAAGGAAGAAAACCTACTGAGGGAGGAGCTCCGAGCCAAAGACTCCGAAGTTCTCAAACTCAAACGACATATGAGAGAGATAACTTCTGAGAGGGATACCCTCTAGGAAAAGATAGCCTTAGTCGAGCATCAACATCATAACGTGAGGGATGATAATGATAATTATAGAGGTCACCATTCTGAGTTAGTAGTTGCACTATTCGGGATCAAAACTGAAGCTCATGCGCTTATATCTTTGCATAAAGAGGATATCGTTGCGATAAATGCTCAAGCTGGGAGAGAACCTGAGGAGCTCGAATGGAAATTGACTCGATCTGTGGAGCGTGCTCGGTTAGTACCTCGGAGGCAGACTCTCAGGGATATACATGAGGCGGTATCGTTTTGTCTGCCGAGCTCGAGAGGTCGAAGACCCTAGAAAAGAAGGACGTTGCCTTGTTTGCTTCTAGAGGTGCGTCGGGTAGCGGCTTAGGAGATGATGAGAACGAAAGTGGGGGGCCCCGAAGCGGGAGAGGCCGTTGAAGGTCCCAAAGTTGGCACCAAAACCATTAGGGCACAACCTCCGGCGGAGCCATTGAAGATGCAGGCTCGATGATATATTATGGTTCTATTTGGTTCCTTCTTTGTAAGGGTTTTTACAGGCCTTGTAAACATGCATCTATTATCAATATGTATAAAAGGCTTTTCATTATTTATCACTTCTTTTCCCCTTTGTTTTTCGGGAATAATGTATGATGTTTTTTGATAATCGATCCGAGATTTCAGACTTTGCTTTAGACCCTCGGGTTTTTACTGTTGCTGAATGACCCATAACGATCGAAGGTCAGTCCCTGAACATTCTTGGGTTAGACCTGGATCTTGTGCATCAGGTCGGTATAACCTTTGATTTTGGTGCTGGCGATAGTGGCTCTTGCCCATCGGGTTGGTACGATATTTGATTTTAGTGTTGGCGACGTTGGCTCTTACGCATCGGGTCGGTACGACCTCTTAGTTTAAGCCAGCGTTTGAGCTCTTATGCTTTTGTTCTCAGGCATTTTTAGTTAACTATTTTAGGTTCAGTCTCCAACTCGGGTTTCGACTCGAGCTTATTTGACCCTCAAGTTTTCAAACTTCAAGCTGTCCTTAGGCTCTTATGCATTGGGTTTGATGCAACTTTTTGTATGGGCTGGCGACAATGGCTCTTATGCTTTGAGTGGATGCGACCTTTTATGTGAGCTGGCGACAATGGCTCTTATGCTTTGGGTTATTGCGACCTCTAATATAGGCTTTATTTTCCCTCGTTAAAGATTTTTTAGATTGTGTTTGCCTTAATCTTCGACGGTTTGGTAAAAAACTTGATTATGAGTCATTATATGGCGATGATCGAGCACCTTGGGAGGTTTGGCTCGGAGGCTGAGTATCTCGAAGCCTGTAATTTGGAGCTGACATGGTCGAAGCTCTTTTGCCTATGTCGAGGGTAGCATGTTTAACTGGTTCTTTTCGAAGTATATTCAAAGTAATTGAAGGCCTGTGTTTTTTTAGCGACGGTCGGGCATCCCCGAGTTGCGTTAGTTTGGCTGGTACAGCCTTGTGACCGTAGTCATTTGTGTTTGGTAGTAGCCTTTTAGTCCCGATATCGAGGGTATGCCTTTTTAGGGGTCTTACAAGTTCGATATATAGACTTAACCTTGGGATCAGGTTTATGCCTTTAGTAAGGTCTTACAAATTTTACATGCCTTTGAGGTCTTACAACTTTTTTGTTTCTCACTTGGTGCAAGTGTGGTTCATGCCTTGCTTGAGGTTTTACAGATATTGTTGTTGCCTTATATACGTCTTATAAGATCGATGCTGCCCTCGTATGGTCTTATGGTCTCGGGTTTTGATAAGTCGCTAGTGATGAAGATTGACGACAGTCCCTGAGTCATTGAGAGTTTCTTGGCTCGGGATCCATTACTTGAAAACTTAGTGTTTCCTTGTTAAGGGCTTATGACTTTGGAGCTTCCGACCCGAAGGTTGTGTGACCTTGAGTTTTCGACACCAGTCCCCGAGTGTTAGGGATGTTTTTGGCTTTGGAGCCATTTTGTGATCTTGATTTTGCCTCATTGAGGGCTTATGAATTTGAAGCTTCGACCCCGGGGTCAAGCAGCTTTGGTTTATTGATGCCAGTCCCCGAGTATTCGGTACTTTTTTTGGCTCTAGGGTCCTTTTTTTGCTAAAAATACCTAGCTTCTTTGAGACACGAAATGCATTGGAGAGTATTCTTTGATTACTTGATACAAGCATACACGTCTTCACTATTAGGAGCTTAGTTATTCTATACAGACATGATTTGTTCGATCGTTTCGCCCGGTACATTATTTCCCTATCGAGACCCCGTTCATCACATCTTGGATTCTCTGAGGAGATGACCTTCTGGGGTGATGCCCCCAGTATTCGATGTTGATTGCAAAAGAAGCCTTGAATATTTGTTGAGTGCTCCTAAGGTAGTGTATGGGTTGTTGCCTCGTTAAAAACCTTGCCAAAAAAACCCCTTTCTGGGATAAAAATCCGGTCAAACGAAAAGAGTGCAACGTGTGCTTTGAAAGCTTAAGGTCTTCGAGCTGGATGGTGTTTCAGAATTCTCCATTGGACATCTTAACAGTAGTATCGTTTCAGCATTGATATGTTCCAATTGCTTGGAAGTTGTTCACTTTCTATGGTACCGAGCTTGTAGGACCCTTTGCCGATTACTCCGAGGACGCGGTACAGTCCTTCCCAATTTTGGCCTAGCTTTCCTTCATTAGGGTTTCGGGTGTTGAGGGTGACTTTCCTTAGGACCAAGTCCCTGACCCCGAGATGCTAGAGGTTTGTTCTCTTGTTAAAATACCTTTCGATCCTTTGCTTTTGGGCGGCCATTCGAATTAGCGAGGCTTCTCGCTTTTCAGCCAATTGTTCGAGGGCCATAGTCATGGACTCATTGTTTGCGCACTCAGTGGTGAGTCGTAATATGGCGCTTGGCTTCCCGACCTCCACTAGTATCAAAGCATCAGCACCATACACCAGGGAGAAAGGTGTTTCCCCTGTGCTTGATTTTGGAGATGTTCGGTATGCCCATAGCACTTCGGGCAATATTTCTCTCCATCTTCCCTTAGCTCTTTCCAAATTATTTTTTAAGTTTTAGATGATGGTTTTTTCGTGGACTCGGCCTGGCTGTTCGCACACGGGTGTTAGGGTGTCGATAGGATTCTTTTGATTTTGTGATCCTCGAGGAACTGTGTTACTTTGCATCAGATGAACTGCGTCCCATTATCGCATGTTATCTTGGAAGGAATCCCGAATTGGCACATAATGTGGTCCCAGATGAAATCAATGATTTTTTTTTCTCTTGTTTTTTTCGAAGGCCTGCACTTCCACCCATTTTGAGAAATGGTCAGCCATAAAGAGATTAAATATAGCTTGACCTTGTGCCGTTGGTATAGGTCTAACGATGTTCATTCCCTATTTCATGAACCGCCACAGTGATAAGACCGAATGTAGTTGTTCACCATGTTGGTAAATCATAGGGGAAAATCTCTGGCATTTGTCGCACTTTTGAACGAATCCCATGGTATCTTTTTCCATGTTATCCCAGTAGTAGCCTACCCTGATCACCTTTCGGACCAAGGAATCAGCACCGGAGTGGTTTCTACAATTACCCTCCTGAATCTCTCTGAGTACATAATCTGTGTCTCTCGGTCCCGGACATACAGCTAGGGGCCATCGAAAGTCCTTCTATACAGAATCCCATTTTCGTCGAGCGAGAATTGAGTTGCTTTGGTTTGCAAGGCCCTTTATTCCTTCAGGTACTTGGGTAGCTTCCTGTCTTTCAAATAGTCAATATATTTATTTCTTCAGTCCCATGTTAGGCTAGTGGAATTAATATCGGCGTGACCTTCCTCAAACACTGATTTGGATAGTTGGACAACAGCCCCGGGGAGTATGTCATCTTCTTCAACAGATGATCCCAGGCTTGCGATGGAATCAGCCTCGCTGTTCTTCTCTCGGGGTATGTGGACCATGGTCCATTCTTTGCAACGACTTGGATTTTGTCCAAGTACCTTTGCATCATGTCTTCGTAGACCTCGAAGCTCCCATTTACCTGACTTACTACCAGGAGTGAATAACATTTTGCTTCATCGGTCTCAGCTCCTAGGCTTTTTCCAATTCATGACCTACAATCATAGCCTCATACTGGCTTCGTTGTTAGTTAATCTTGCAAATTTTATTGATTTCCTGATTATGCCACCCGTAGGCGGCTTTAGGACTATATTGAGTCTAGACACTCTTACGTTCGAGACGCAGTCAACGAATATGGTCCACACCTTGGAAGATTCACTTACTTTTAGCAAAAGTTCTTTTTCTACCATAGGCATGAGGGAAGGCGAAAGGTCGGCCATGAAGTCCGCCTGAATTTGGGACTTGATAGCCTTTCGGGGTGGATACTCAATATCATATCCCCCAAATTCGATGGCCCATTTGGCCAATCAGCCTAATAGTTCGGGCTTATGAAATATAATCGGAGGGGGTATGTTGTTAAAACGTAAATAATGTGGCATTGAAAATAAGGTTTCAACTTTCGCGATGCGCTTATTAACGCAAGAGCTAATTTTTCTAGGTGCGAATATCTAGTTTCGGCATCTCCCAGGATCCGACTTACATAATAGACAGGGAATTGAGTACCTTGCTCTTCTCGAACTAGCACGACACTTACCGCTATTTCGGATACGGTCAGGTATAAATATATTATTTTGTCCTCTTTTGGCGTGTGGAGCAAAGACGAACTAGTCAGATACCACTTCAACACCTCTAAGGCGCGTTGGCATTCTGGAGTCCATTCGAAGTTACTTATCTTTTTGAGTAAAGAGAAGACATGGTGATTCCTGTCTGATGATCTTGATATGAATCTGCGCAAAGCCGCTAGCCGCCCTATCAGTCGTTGCACGGCCTTTACATTATTTATCACCGTAATTTCTTCGATGGCCTTGATTTTGTCGGCATTGATCTCGATTCCCCTATTTGATAACATGAAGCCTAAGAATTTTCCCGACCCCGCTCCGAAGGCACATTTCTCGGGATTAAGCTTCATGTTGTAACTTCTGAGGATGTCAAACGTTTCTTGCAAATGAGTCAAATGGTCCTCTACGCGTAGGGGCTTAACTAGTATGTCATCTATATAAACTTCCATGCATTTGCCTATTTGATGCTAGAACATTTTATTAACTAGGCGTTGGTACATAGTCCCCATATTTTTCAACCCGAAGGGCATTATATTGTAACACTAGGTGCTATACTTCGTGATGAACGAAGTCTTTTCCCTATCCTCGAGGTTCATCTAAATTTGGTTATACCCCGAGTAGGCGACGAGAGAAGTGAGGGTCTTCTGGCTGGTCGTAGCATCGATCAAATGATCGATGTTAGGTAATGGGAATAAATCCTTGGGGAACGCCTTATTTAGGTCTTTATAATCTACGAGCATTCTTAACTTATTTCCTTTTTTGGGCACTACCACTACATTGGCCAACCATTCGGTTTACCTCTCTAATGGACCCTATTATAAGGAGTTTTGTTACCTCGTCTTTGATGAATGTGTGTTTTACTTCGAACTGGGACCTTTTTTTTTGCTTCACCGGTTTGAATCTAGGGTCGACACTTAGTCTATAGGTGGTTATCTCCGGTGGGACTCCCATCATGTCTAAGTGGGACCAAGCGAAATAGTGGATATTATTGGTAAGGAACTGAATGAACCTTTTCCTGAGTTCAGCGGTTAATCCCGTTCCCAGGTATACCTTCCAATCTGGGAAAAGGTCGATCAAAATAGCTTGCTCTAGATCTTTAACTATTGATTTCGTTGCATCCGACTCTTCGGGGGAAACAAAAGTTCGAGGAGCAAGGAAATCTTTCTCCCCTCGAGGTTATGTACGCTTCCCGATTCGTCCGAGGTAAAATATATAGGATCAGACACCTCCTAGTGAACCACAAACATTTGTTTTGCAGCATGCTGTTCTCTACATACGGTCGTTATACTGTCCTTTGTTAGGAAATTCATCATCTGGTGCAGAGTTGATGGTACCGCCCTCATGATGTGTATCCACGGCCTGCCAAGCAGCGCGTTGTACCTCATCTTTTCGCCGATGATGTGGAACTTGGTGTCTTGGGCTGTACCGGACATGTCAGCTGGGAGGGCGATTTCTCCTTTCGTTACTTTACTGGCCATGTTGAAGTCGTGGAGGACCTGAGAGGTGGGTACGATCTGATCGAGCAAACCAAGCTATTCTATTACCTTTGACCTGATTATGTTGGCCGAGTTATTTGGATCCACGAACACACGTTTAATTCGAATATTACTTAAGAGAAATGAAATTACCACTGTGTCGTTGTGCAGCTGCGTTAAGGTCTCAAAATCTTCCTCGCTGAATGCAAAGGTATTTTAGGTCATGTGGTCTCGGATCGGTACTTCTATCGTAGCGGATATTTTTATCCATTTGATCATGGGTCCTTGGGGAATGTCGGTCCCCCTCGATGGTCATATGGACGACATGCTGCAGAATCTCTCTTTTTGCCCAAGTCAGATTTCTTTGGGTTTCCTGCTGAATCTCTTTCTGTGCGCTCTTGTCACTATGGAAGCTTGTATCGACGTACTAGGCATCGCGTAAGACCGCACCCACGTGAATTGTTTCTGGCGCGTTCTCAGGGTTCCGCGGTGGTACACCAACACCTGGAGCATCCACACCATTCTCTCCATGGTTCTCAAGGTTATTGTTTACTGAGTCAGACATTTCGATCTGAAATCGAAGATCTTGAACAAGAAAAAGTGGTGAAAGATAACATGCGCTAGGTAGTTAAACCTGCAAGAAAATAATCTCTATTAAATTTGAAAATGGTAATAATAATTAAATTTGATTATGTAGTTCTAAAAATACATGATCTATTTTATGCTAGTTGTTAAGGAATGGATGCTGAGTAAAAGGTTAGAAGCCAGGGTTATAGCTTAGAGACGATATGATAATCGAACCAAACAGTTGGGGATTGGGGGGTCTCGAGTTGTCATTTGTATGGCCTCGGGGTCGAGCTGGATGGCCGACTTGGAGTAAACGAGAGGGAGATAACAGTTATGAGAGCTAGTGTGATGTCTCTTTATGATCAATGATAAGCAATAAATGAAGAACAATAAGAAGAACACAATGAATATAACCAATAAATGGAAGTAATGAGGTCAAGAGAATGTGTTAAAGAGCAGAGCGAATCTTCTTGTTCATTAAATATTAAGCAACAGATGTCTACAAAATGACAAGGATCCCCTTTATATATAAGGGGTACCGCAATATAGTACAAATACATTTATTACAAAGATATAGAGATGGGACAGCTAGTTGATGCCATGATTCAGGTATGAACTTAGCTCACCATAATTTGTCAGTTCTAGTTATATGCCTTGGGAACTCCCCACTTTTTCATCATAACCGTTTGTCTACACTGCCCTGAGGTCAAGCGTTGATAGCCCTCGAGGGTGAACCTCGACCATGGTCTCGAACCTGTGAATTATACTTACAAGCCATCCCAACAATGTAAAATTGGACCCTCTGATTTTACTGCATACAAAGATATATTCTTTCTTTATTGAATATTTATTTTATTTATGTGCTATTTCTATTTTTAAGAACAATTACTATTAATTTAGACTTTCTGCCTGTTGGAGTTCCAGCTCAATATGCTGAAAGTTCATACAAAGGTGCACCGATCTCTAGTATATTACTACAAGAAATTAGAGTATTAGTGGCGACATTTAGCAGCAACCCTAAAGGTTGCTACAACGATTATATTATTAGCCGCGACTTTAACAGTCGCCACAGATGATAAATATTTAGTAGTTACTTTTTTTAGGTCGCCTTTGATGTGGCTGAAATTTTTAGTCTTGCTAATAATAAAATTTTGGCTCAATATTTTTTGTGGCTACTTTTAAGAGGTCGCCGCTAAATCTGTCTTGCAGCGACTGGGTCACTCTTATTCACTTTTAAAATAAAAATAAAAATAAAAGCAGTTCTCTCTCTCCTAATTAAACACTCTCAAATAGATCAGAGAGCACAAATTAAAGTGAAGAACAAAAGCTCAAAAAACTCTCTCTAGAAATCGGTCCTCTCTCTAGAAATCAGTACTCTTCTGCTAAATTTTCACCCAAATCGAAATCCCTCAAATCAAAATATGAATTTCATTTGTCAGGTATGTTCAAATCTCTAATCTTTACGTTTTTCTTTGGGGAAAGAAGTTACTTTGTTGTAATCGATTTCGTAAAGGTACAATGGAACGAACGCTTTCTCTTCCATAATCTCACTGAAAACCTTTTTATTTTGTTAATATCATATGTCTAGGTGAAAACCCATATCGATTTATATAAGATATTGTAAGCATCACTGTGTTAAAAATAAACTGTTAGAAAATAAAGAAAGGTAGAAGAATGAGAAATTTCCGAGTCCACAATTTCCTTGTGTGTCCTTAAGGAATTTTAACCCCCTCACACGTTGCCAAGGTAATGGATTAAATCCTCCCAGGATAAAACGGAATAAACCTTCCTGCAACAGTGGCAATACAAACTGCAGGATTCCAACGAACTCAAAAACGGAGCAAAATCACACTTACGAATTTGAGAGAGAGATATTGCGAAGTAGGATGCAATATATTCAGAAAGATAAGAGTTCTAGAGTGTATTTCGTGTGTAAAAGATGCAGCCTTGCCTCACAATTTATAGGCAAATATCAGAAGAGGTGTCTTGAAAAGGTGCCTTTTTAAGAAATACGCGGATCGCGGCAGAACCGCGGTCAGAGAGCCTTTCTGAATCTCACTGCCGCGGTTCTACCGCGATCGCGGCAGAAACGCGGCCAGCGAGGTTCTCTGAAATTTCAGCAGAGTTCTGGCGTACTTTCAGCAGTGATTTGGTATTTAATTAATTATTGAATAATTAAATAAATTTTGTCCAAAAATAATCTTATCGATCGATCATTTGACAAATGTAAATCCAAATCCAAAGTCAAAGTCGAGCCGAGAGAGCGACGACGACGGCGCGAGGGTTCATTTTCTTTAACTCCTTTTAAAAGCTTTAAGAAGTGATTCTATATATAAGCACACAAATGTGGTTGTCCCTCACCAATGAGGGACAAAGTGCAAGACAAAATTCACTTCTTCAAATTTTCATTTTCCCTCCATTTTATTTCCCTCCATTTCCAATTCACACTTCTTCTACTTTAAAGCCAAATGGCTTAAAGTCTCCAACAATCCCCCACATGAATGGGAATGGCTGTATCAAGAAAGATCATAGATGAAAGCTATGTGATTTTGCAAGTAAGGATTAATCGCATCTGGATAAGTAGGTTTCCCTTTGAACTTTCCGTAGTGAACATATGTCGGATATACTCGGTCAATCGGTAGATTTGATATCTTTGAACCGTCAAACTTTAGTGTATGACATAACCCGATACTCCCTCAGTAGCCTCTCTAGCCTAAAGTTAGCCCGCGATGATGTCAAGCTCCGGCTCGGGAGCTACCATCTCTGCGACATGAGGTTTGATCAGGTTTTCCCCTCCCTCGAACGCTACCAAGAAATTATTTCACCCTCGTCTTCGGCTCGGGGACTTCCTACTGCTTCTAGAGTTAAGGCTGATGGATCGGCCTTAGTTTCTTCCACCTTGGTTTTCTTGGATTTTGTATGTTCGTTCGACGATTCCCTTTGTCTTTTCTTCCATTCGTCGGGTCTCAAGGTATCCTCTTTGCCAGGAGATGTTTCCTTCATCAAGGGGACCTCCCCCAGACCTACACGAATGTAAGGGGTAAGCACAGAGAGTAAGGACACTATCAGTAGAAACTCAGATAAAATGTTACGAATGCAGCAAGAGTAAAGGCTCACCATGATCCTTGGCTTCCCATCGAGCTTGGGACAGGTCATGCCACACCCGCTTAGCGTATGGTCAAATCGAGTCCAGCCGACCGACCCAGCCCGAGAGGTCCATAGGGTAAACTCCTATGGCTGCATCAACAAAAAAAATTAGCGCATGGAAAGATGTACCTAAAAAGAATCAAGGAGATACTAGATAATGTATCTACTTACGTTCTATGTTCCACCTTTCGGAGAACGGCATCCTTTCTATCGAGATTAGGTCAGAAGTCCTAATTCGGATAAGATGGCTCATCCGCCCTCCTTTCCTGACTTCGTCGGTGCAAGCAAAAAAGGCCCTCGAAGCTCGGTAGTGGAGCTTGATAAGACCCCCATGGAATAGACGAGGGTTGTACATCCTAACCTGGTGATCGAGGGTGAAGGGCATCTCCTCAATCATGTTCATATAATACCTGATCATGTAGACAATGCGCCAAAATGATGGGTGAATTTGGCCGAGGTTCACTTGATACCGTTGGCAGAAGTCGAGAATCACGAGATCGATCGAGGGTAATGATGGCTTCACCGGCCCAAGGGTAAATGGGTAAGCATATACCTTGAGAAAATCGGCTTTGTATGTCATTATATCCTCCTCTCGAGAAGGGGACTCCACAAGCACCGCATCCCCCCAGCGCCAATCAATCCTCACATTTCCGACGTCTGTTATTGAGCTAGTATACTGAGACACAACCTCACGATGCCCCGGCTTCAAAGAAGGTTTCTCGACCTTGAAATCGGATGCCATTGCAAAAGATCCTGGACGCATTCGTTAATACGAGGAGGCACTGCTACTTTGCCTTTAGATGGAAGCTAGGAGGAGGAAGTCGCATTCTCCTAAGAAGCAGAGGCGGAAGTTTTTGTCGTTCCTAATTTCAGAGGAAAAAGGGAAATTGCATTTCTAAGAATGAACGAAAGTGAAGGTAGACGAAACCTTTTTGGGGGCTTGATGGTGCAGAGAGTTATGAAGAACGAGGGAAGGGGTATTTATAGAGGCCCTACAAGAGCATTGTAGAAGGCCAAAGGACAGCCAGCCGATGTAATCAATGCAAAGGCTTTCGATGGCTGTGTGTGCGCAATCTTTGGCACCCTATGATTGCCATCGTTACGGAAGTACCAGTGGGGCAGGAATTCAAGGTCGTTTGTTATCATTTGCACTCTAAGAAATGTGAGGACTATTTGTATGCAGTAAAATCGGAGGGTCCAATTTTGCATCGTTACGACGGCTCATAAGCATATTTCACAGGTTCGAGATCATGGTCGAGGTTCACCCTCGAGGGAAATCAATGCTCGACCTCGGGCAGTGCAGACTAATGGTTATGATGGAAAAGTGGAGAGTTCCCAAGGCGTATAACTAGAGCTGACAAACTCTAGTGAGCTAAGTTCAGACTCGAATCATGGCGTCAACTAGTTGTCCTATCTCCATATCTTTGTAAAAAATATATTTGGACTATGTTGGGGTTTCCCCTTTATATATAAAGGGGATCCTTGTCATTTTTTAGAGATATGTTGCTTAATATTTATCACAGAAGAAGATTCTCTCTGCTCTCTAACACATTTTCATGATCTCATTACTTCCATTTATTGCTTATATTCATTGTGTTCTGCTTATTGTTCTTTATTTATTGCTTATCATTGATCATAAAAAGCCATCATCATAGCTCTCATAACTGTTATCTTCCTCTTGATTGCTCCAAGTCGGCAATCCAGCTCGACCCCGAGGCCCTACAAACGGCAGCTTGAGACTTCCGATCCCCAACTATTTGATTCTATTATCATATCTTCTCTAAGCTATAATCCTGATTTCTAACCTTTTAATTAGCATCCATTGCCTAACAACTAGCATAAAAATAGATCACGTATTTTTAGAACCACAAAATCAAATTTAATTGTTATTATCATTTTCATGGTGAATAATAGTCAAATATAAATTAGGTAAAATAGTCTTACTTAATGTTTCTTAAGGGAGCATATAAAACAGAAATGCAACAGATAATCACATATGGAGGTAGTAGTATTTTTAGAAATTTAGTTCTTTAAGTATTTTTCTAAAACTTTAGTATCTAATAATATTTCGATGACTTCTTTAATTATGAGACTTTGAGTCTTTAAGTATTCAGAAGTCAACCTGATAATCGAAGACTTAGCGAGTCTTGCCCAGTGATTTGTATTTTAACTGAATTCTCGTAGGAGACAAATAGATGAGGGAAAAAATTAAATCTATTAATATATAAGGTTAAGGCTAATTTAATGTATTCGTCCTTATTTCTTGCTGAATATTGATCACACTTGATATTTAATGTCATGAAGGTGTAATCTATTTTCAGGGGCGGATCTACGTAGGCCATGTCGGGTGCTGAAGCACCCATTGACCCCGGTGTAAACTATGTACGGTTATATAAGAAAACAAGGAAAAGGGAGTATAAATGATTGGTAAGCACCCACTAACTGAAAAGGCTCATGGGTGCTTTGGTTTAGAGTTGATGTTAGGGAGCTTATTTTTTTAAGCCACATGAGTTCGATTCCCAATTGAAACAGCTTTTTGCAAAGCCGGCTAACTTCTTGAGGTAAGTATAATTCCATAGAAAACTTAAAGAAATGGATATAAATTGTCAGAAAGCACCCAGATAACAAAAATGTTGGTGGGTGCTTTGGTGAAGAAGGTGTACTTGAAGCTTAGTCCGTGCCAAAAAGAATGACCTCTTTCCTTATTTGGAAACAATTTACCTTTATGCAATGATTTATAGCCACACAAAATATATGTACTTCATTTTACACCACAAGTTCAAAAGTCTTCTCTCTTTTCTTAAACTCCGTGCCCAGTCAAATGGGTTCACATAAATTGAAACGGAGGGAGTACATGTTTATAAATAGCTCAAAAACATATTGTTGGGGCAAAATTCCTGGAATAAATTGGAATTCAGATATTATTTGCTCATGTCCTCTACTAATAAAATTTTAATGATCTTGACTAACCGTCAAGTGGTCACCGGATAATTTATAGAAATGGCGTGGGGTAGTCACTGTTTAAGCTGGTATTTACTTTTTATCAAGCAATTTTAATACTTACAAATAGTAGCCACTAGTCTATTAAATTTAATATGAAAACACTGTGTTACCCTTTCTTCTATCTCTTTTCTCTCAGATCCTACATACACAAATATCTACTTGCAAATTATTAAGACAACTTTTACACCATACAAATTCCGAATTGATCGTATCCTGAAAGTAAAAAAGTGAGATATGGAGCAGAGTTAGTAGACCTTGAGCCACACTGGAGGAAATGAGTTACAAAGAGAAACAAATCTTAGAGGGACAGTCAAAGCATGTCTTAGACTTCTATTTCTCAAATGCTGCTTGAAGCTCTTCATTCTAGGGATCCTATGTTCCCCTAGGAGAATAAGATCATTCCCTGAGGAGAGTCACTCACCACGATAACATCAACAGTGTCAATCGGAGTCGCCTCTTGTCCCTACAGGGCTCCAAAACTGGTCTCCTCCGAACCGCCTACTGAATGCGTCTTAGCTTGAGGGATATTTGGCCATCGGCCGACTCATGTACATCACCCGATACTCCCTCAGTAGTCTCTCCAGCTCGAAGTTGCACCGTGACAATGTCAAGCTGTGGCTCGGTAGCTACCATATTTACAGCATGAGAGTCGATCAGGTTTCCCCTCACTCGGACGCTACCAAGAAAATATTTTCACCCTTGACTTCGGCTCGGGGTCTTCCCACTGCTTCGGGAGTTAAGGCTGTTAGATCGGCCTTAGTTTCTTCCACCTTGGTTTTCTTGGATTCTAAAGGTTCGTTCGACGGTTCCCTTTGTAATTTCTTCCATTCGTCGGGTCTTAAGGTATCCTCTTTGCCAGGCGATGTTTCCTTCATCGAGGGGACCTCACCCAGACCTACATGAATGTAAGGGGTAAGCACAGAGAGTAAGGATGCTATCAGTAGCAACTCATATCATAAGTTACGAATTCAGCAAGAGTAAAGGCTCACCATGATCCTTGGCTTACCATCGATATTGGGACAGGTCATGCCACACCCGCTCAGCATATGGGCAAATCGAGTCTAGCCGAACGACCCAGCCTGAGAATTCTATAGGGTAAACTATTACGGCTGCATTAACAAAAGAAATTAGTGCATTGAAAGTTGTACCTAAAAAGAAGAAAGGAGATGCTAGATAATGTATCTACTTACGTTCTATGTTCCACTTATCGGGGAACGGCATCCTTTCTATCGAGATCAGGTCCGAAGTCCTAACTCGGATAAGATGGCTCATCCGCCCTCCTTTCCCGACTTTATCCGTGCAAGCAAAAAGGGCCCTCGAAGCTCGATAGTGGAGCTTGATCAAACCCCCACGGAATAGATGGGGGTTGTACATCCTGACTAGGTGATTGAGGGTAAAGGGCATCTCCTCAATCATGTTCACATAATACATGATCATGTAGACAATGTTCCAAAACGATGGGTGAACTTGGCTAAGGGTCACTTGATACCGTTATCAGAAGTCGAGAATCACGGGGTCAATCGAGGGAAATGATGACCTCACCGGCCCAAGGGTAAATGGGTAAGTATATACCTTGAGGAAACCGACTTTGTATGTCATTATATCCTCCTCTCGAGAGGGGGTCTTAACAGGCACCGCATCCCCCCAGCGACAATCAATCCTCACCCTTCCGATGTCTGTTATTGAGCTAATATACTGAGACACATGCTCACGACGCCCTGACTTCAAAGAAGGTTTCTTGACCTTGAAATCAGATGTTGTTGCAAAAGATCCTAGACGCATTCCTCAACATGAGGAGGCACTGCTGCTTTGCCTTTAGATGGAAGCAAGGAGGAGGAAGTCGCGTTCTCCTGAGAAGCAGAGGTGGAAGTTTTTGTTGTTCCTAATTTCAGAGGAAAAAAGGAAATTGCATTTCGAAGAATGAACGAAAGTGAAGGCAGATGAAACCTTTTTGGGGGCTTGATGGTGCAAAGAGTTATAAAAAATGAGGGAAGGGGTATTTATAGAGGCCCAACAAGTCATTGTAGAAGGCCAAAGGATAGCCAGCCGATGTAATCAATTCAAAGGCATTCAATTGATGTGTGCACGCAATATTTGGCACCCTATGATTGCCATCGTTATGGAAGTAACTGTGGGGCAGGAATTCAAGGTCGTTTCTTATCATTTTCACTCAAAGAAACGCGAGGACTCTCTGTATGCAGTAAAATTGGAGGGTCCAATTTTGCATCGTTGCGACAGCTCATAAGCATATTTCACAGGTACGAGATCATGGTCGAGGTTCACCCTCGAGGGATATCGACGCTCGACCTCGGGGCAGTGCAGACTAACGGTTATGATGAAAAAGTGGAGATTTTACAAGGCATATAACTAGAGCTGACAAACTCTAGTGAGCTAAGTTCAGACTCGAATCATGGCGTCAACTAGTTGTCCTATCTCCATATCTTTGTAATAAATATATTTATACCATGTTGGAATTTTCCCCTTATATATAAAGGGGATCCTTATTATTTTGTAGACATATGTTGCTCAATATTTATTACAAAAGAAGATTCTCTCTGCTCTCTAACACATTTTTATGATCTCATTAATTCCATTTATTGCTTATATTCATTGTATTATGCTTATTGTTCTTTATTTATTGCTTATCGTTGACCATAAAAAGCCACCATCATAGCTCTCATAACTGTTATCTCCCTCTTGATTGCTCCAAGTCGGCAATCCAGCTCGACCCCGAGGCCCTACAAACGACAGCTTGAGACCTCCGATCCCCAACTGTTTGATTCTATTATCGTATCGTCTCTAAGCTATAATCCTGATTTCTAACCTTTTAATTAGCATCGATTGCTTAACAACTAGCATAAAAATAGATCACGTATTTTTAGAATTATATAATCAAATTTAATTATTATTATCATTTTCACCATGAATAATAGTCAAATATAAATAAGGTAAAATAGTCTTAATTAATGTTTCTTAAGGGAGCATATAAAACAGAAATGCAACAGATAATCACATATGGAGGTAGTAGTATTTTCAGAAATTTGGTTCTTTAAGTATTTTCCAAAACTTTAGTATCTAATAATATTTCGATGACTTCTTTAATTATGTGACTTTGAGTCTTTAAGTATTCAAAGTCAACTTGAAATAATTTTCGAAGGCTTAACAAAGTCATGCCCAGTAATTAATTCTCTCCTTATTATTTTAGTTGTATTAGAATTTGTGTTTAAACTTTAAAGACACCCAAATACATACTAGTCAACTTGAAAATCGAAGACTTAGCTAGTCTTGCCCAGTGATTTGTATTTTAACTGAATTCTCGTAGGAGACAAAGAGATGAGGGAAATAAATTAAATCTATTAATATATATGGTTAAGGCTAATTTAATGTATTCGTCCTTATTTCGTTGCTGAATATTGATCACACTTGATATCTAATGTCAAGAAGGTGTAATCTGTTTTTGCTATTACAATTACAAGTAGGGGTGTACAAAGGAAACCGACAAACCGCACCAACCCGATAATCCGAGTCAAACCGAGAAAAAAAAATCCGACTATGGTTTGGTTTGACTTGGTTTGATGTGGATAAAAAAAACCCGACCATAATTGGTTTGGTTTGGTTTTAACTAAATAAAGTCAAACCGAAACCAAACCAACCCGACATTACATGTATAGAAATTTTAGATATATTTAATATATAAATATACTTATTGTGATGTAATTTATAAATATTTCTTAAAAAATTTCATAATTTTATCTTTTAAGGTATTATTTTTGGACTTAAAATTTTGAATGATCCAATAAGTTTTATAGCTAGTAATTAATATTAGTAAACTAAATAATGCTAACAAAAGACTAAACCAATATCAAATCAATACTAATGTTAATAAAAGACATTCAATTCAATACTATGAACGGGAATACATTGAATATTTATATTTTATTTTGCAATAATTTAGAGAAAAATGCATAATCTTTTTTTATTTTTCTTTATTAGCGTCTAGTCATGTGATTAACATTCCCTTGTTAGTCTATTTATTTTATCATGACTTATTACTTTTAGATTATGTATATATTTATTATAGCTTTTTAATTAGCAATATTTATATTACATAATTTTATTGTCTTTATTGTTGAATATTTTAGTATAATGCCATGATACATTTCATATTTTGTATTATTTTCTTGGAAAATATTTTATATAGTTTTATCTTACTAGGATTAAAGAAATATTTTGAGCATAATTTATATGTTTTGTTCTACGAAGATTTTACCAGAAAAAGATCCGAAAACCCGAGAAAAACCGAGAGTGAAAAATTCGAGTTTTATTGGTTTGGTTTGGTCTTTAGATTTAATAACCCAATACAATTTGTTTGGTTTGGTAATTATAAAATTCGAACCAACCCGACCTATGTACACCCCTAATTACAAGGTATGCTCATGCAGGAGAAAATTGCATATATTAGTTAAATCTGCTGAAGCAAAAAAATACTCTCTCTGTTCCAGTTTATGTGAACCTATTTCCTTTTTGGTCCGTTGCAAAAAGAATGAACGCTTTCTAAATTTGGTAACAATTTAGCTTAAACTTACAACTCTACCCTTAATGAGAAACTTTTATAATCACACAAATACTCTGGACCCTATTTGGACTTGTTTAGGACCACAAGTTCCAAAAGTCTTCCTTTTTTCTTAAACTCTGTGCCCAGTCAAACAGGTTCACATAAATTGGAACGGAGGGAGCGTACATATAAGGGCGAACTATATACATGTTTATAAATAGCTCAAAAAAATATTGTTGGGGCAAAATTTGTGGAATAAATTGGAATTCACATATTATTTGATCATGTCCTCTACTAATAAAATTTTAATGATCTTGACTAACCGTCAAGTGGTCACCGGATAATTTGTAGAAATGACGTGGGGTAGTCACTGTTTAAGCTGGTATTTACTTTTTATCTAGCATTTTTAATGCTTAGCAATAGTAGCCACTAGTCTATTCAATTTAATATGAAAATACTGTGTTACCCTTTCTTCTATCTCTTTTCTCTCAGATCCTACATACACAAATATCTACTTGCAAATTATTAAGACAACTTTTACACCATACAAAGTCCGAATTGATCGTATCCTGAAAGTAAAAAAGTGAGATATGGAGCAGAGTTAGTAGACCTTGAGCCACACGGGAGGAAATGAGTTACAAAGAGAAATAAATCTTAGAGGGACAGTCAAAGCATATGTCTTAGACTTCTATTTCTCAAATGCTGCTTGAAGCTCTTCATCATCGTTATCTTCCACATTTTTCGATTTTCCAACTCCAGGGCCTATGTAATTCAAAGTCCATGGCACCAAGTAAAATAAGCAATAAAAAATAAAGAGGGAGAGAGAAGATCTTCATGCGATTAGGCAAATAGTGACACTAGTTCAAGTTCAAAAGTTAAATTCAATAGTTAAGGAAAGGCAGTCCTTAACTTACAGTTATAAGTTCTAGAGTTAAGGACAAGCAATCCTTAACTTATATTTACAAGTTCAAAAGTTAAGGACAGGCAGTCCTTAACTTAAAGGTACAAGTTCAAAATTTAAGGACAGTAGGTCCTTAACTTTGTTTTTCAAGTTCAAAAGTTAAGGACAAACAGTCCTTAATTTACAGTTACAGGTTCAAAAGTTAAGGACAAATAGTTCTTAACTTACAGTTACAAATTCAAAAGTTAAGGACAATATGTCCTTAACTTTGACTTACAAGTTCAAAAGTTAAGGACGCTTGGTCCTGGAGTTTCAGTTCCAAGTTCAAAAGTTAAGGACATGTAGCCCTGAAGTCCTGAACTTAGAGTTACATGTTCAAAAGTTAAGACATGTAGTCCTGAAGTCCTGAACTTGGAGTTCCAAGTTCAAAAGTTAAGGACATGTAGTCTTGAAGTTAAGTGAAAAAGTTAAGGACGTGAGCAGACGGGTATTTTAGTTCGGGCCAAAGACTAAAGATAT
>MU724615.1:505-35443 GCA_026770625.1 Nicotiana glauca
TAAAAAAGGTAAGGAACGATTCTAGCCGTTGATCAAAATGATCAACGGCCTGGATTGAAAGAAAGGTCAGGCGAGATTTTTAATTGGGTCGGGGGCCGGGTTAAAAACGAAATAGGGCTGGTCCAATTGGGGGTTAGGATTGGGTCAATTAAGGGCTGAAATTGAAATATGAATAGGCTTTAATTGAAATAAAATGTGGCTAAATGTTAAATAGCCTATTTTTCCTTTTGTTTTATAAAAAATAGTAAAAATAATTTTAAAAGGAAATTAAAAGTAATAAGCCAGTTAATAATACACTCAATCATCGACTATATTATTAACTGGAATAAATTTTACAATTATAAAATACTATTAATCTTGAAATAGGCTAAAATAGTAATTATATGCAATTTAGCTATAAAATGCCAAATACATTTGTCAAAATATATGAAAATTACATTGACTATATTTTTATATAAATATGGGAATAAAGTAAAGTATTCAACAAATTGATGATTTTGGGAATAATTATGGATTTTGTACTGCTAAAATGGGCAATAAATTGATTTAAAAACTCTTTAAAAAAATGGAAAAAATGCTAAAACATTTGGGCACGCTGATATATGAATATATATGTTATTTTAAAAGTATTTTGTATATGAAAAATATATATGGATAAATTGGGTATGAACAGCGGAACCAACAGAAGCAGCCAGATCTTCAACGCCAATTCAACTGTAAACCTTCCGTCAACTACCCAAATACATCCCGAGACCCTCGGTACCTCAACCAAACATGTAAATAAGTGACATATGATGATTCAAACTTGTTCCAACCTTTGTAACACTCATAACCACATCAAAACATCAAATCACCCTCAGATTCAAGCCTAAGGATTTCGAAACTTCCGAATTCCGAAAATAACGTAAAAACCAATCAAACCTCATCTGAATGACCTAATATTCTGCACACATGTCCCAAATGACACAATGGACCTACTCCAATTTCTGTAATTCCAATCTGTCTCCGATATCAAGATTCCAACTATGACCGGTAACGCCGAATTTTAAATTTTGCCAATTCAATCCTAAATCTACCGTGGACCTCCAAAATACATTTTGATCATACTTATAAGTCTAAAATAACCTCATGAAGCTATTCAAATCATAAAAACAAAATTCGAAGATCAATTACCAACAAGTCAACTTCCGATTGACTTTACCAACTTAAGAGACTAAGTTTCTCATTCCACCCTAAGAATACTTTGAACACTAATTAACCTACACAATATGATGAAATACAACTGGACAACACACAAGGAATCAAAAATGGGGAAAACATGTAAGTAACTCATGAAACGACCTGCCGCATCGTTATAAGAGTACGCGTGATGTGACGAGTACCTATGCACCACCAATTTATCTGTTTTAACTTTTTCCTTCCTTTCTCTTTATATTTTTTTCCCTGCTTTAATTGTTACATGTCTACTTGTATTTCATGCCTAATTGCTACCCATGAGATATTTTTCTCCCTTGTTGAAGATAACTGTTATCCCATAGAATTATTGTTCCTTGTTATTTGCTTAAGCTCTTTTTATCGATATTTTTTGTGATATCTTGGTTTGGTCTCGCTGATTAGTATAAATTTTGTAGATATTTATTGATTATACGGCTCTCGGTTGCCTCGTTCTTAACTTTGAGTATTGGTAAGGGCCTTGTGTAAATTTCGTGAAATTTTTGTACACTCTGTATAATTTAGTATGATATGGTTGGATCCGGTTGCGCGCTGCAAGATGTTGAATAAGGGTGGTATATGGAGGAGCAATAAGGGTGAATTGATATTATACGGTGGGATTGGGTTGCACGCCGCAACAAGTGAAATAAGGGTGTAATGTCGTTATATATGGGTGAATCGTGATTGTGTTATTATGATATGGTGGGATCGGGTTGAGAACCGCAACATTCTATTCATATTTTGTTCTTTATGTTATTAAGGAGAAATAAGGATGTATTTGTATATATGGTGCAATCGAGTTGCGCCCCGTAAAAGTTTATGTGTTATGTAATTTCTTCGACTATGTATGTTATTCGGTAGATTTGTATTTCACTTAAAGTTGGTTATAGCTGGATACTGATAAGAGACTAGGAATTCTGTATTTATTCGTGCAAGTTACAGCTTTCACATTATACTGCTTTCTTTTCTGTTTTATTATTCACTATCTGTAGCCTATATTGTGAGTGTCCTGATGTAGCCTCGTCACTCCTTCATCAAGGTTAGGCTCGGCGCTTACTAGTACAAGGGGTTGATTATACTGTGTTACGACCCGGCTGGTTGTTTTTGGAATTTACGCCCCATTTTCCCATTAACTGCTTCCCCTAAGTTCATTTATGCTAGTTTGGTTTCTGGGGCGTTCGGTGTTAGGATTCGGAGTGTTTTGGGACACTTAGTCCGTAAATGAGAGCTTAAGAGTTGAAAAATGGTTCGTAATTGGAATAGTCTAAAGACGACCTCAGAATGGAAATCCGACGGTTTCGTTACCTCCGTTAGGTGATTTTGGGGTTGGGAGCGTGTTCCGAATGTATATTTGAGGTTTGTAGCTCATTTAGGCGTGAAATCTCGAAGTTTGATTTTTTTGAAGTTTTCAGTCCGATAGTGTGTTTTTGATCCGAGGGTAAGATTTGAATTCCGGAAGTTTTTGTAGCTCCATCATGTCATTTGGGATGTGTGTACAGGTCATTCGGGTAAGGTTTGGATAGGTTTTTGATCGAAAGTGTGTTTTGTTGGAATTTGAAGTTCTTAGGCTTGAATCATTGATTAATTCATGTTTCCGGCGTTGTTTTAGATGGTTTAAGCATTGGAATAAGTTTGAATGATGTTATGGAATATGTCTGTAGGTTTGGTTGAGGTCCCGGGGGCCTCAGGTGTGTTTCGGATGCCCAACAAAGCAATTTGAAGTTTGGAAATGTTGTAGAAAATTGCAGGTCTGAATTCCTTCTTCGCATTCGCATAGTGTTGCCTACCCCTTCATCGTGTTCGCGACCCCTCCACCGGTTCGCGTAGGGTAATCCTGGAGGGGGGGACCAATTCCCTTATACGCGTTCGCGTACCCGCCCCCGCGTTCGCGTAGGTTTGTAATTTTCTCCATTGCGATTGCGTGGCCATCTTCGCGTTCGCGTAGGGCAATTTTTGGCCCTTTCATTTTTCTTCAACGCGTTCGCGTATACCTGGTCACGTTCGAATCCTTTCCTTCGCGATGGCGAAGGGCATTTTTAGGGCCCTTATATTTTCCTTCTTCGCGAACGCGTGCTATTTGCCACGTTTGCAATGCTTTAATCATCTGAACAGTACATAACATTTCAAAAATGAGGTTTTGCCATTTTTATCAAAACACAAGGTTTGGAGCTCGGATTTGGGAGCAATTTCAAGGGTTTTTCAAAGGCAATCACTGGTTAATAATTCTCTTCCCTCCTATGACTAAAACCAACTAATCTAATCACGAATTCACCCTTTAATTTTGGATTTTTGAATGAAAATTGGGGAAACTTCTTAGACCTAGCTATGGGTTTTGAGGGGGCATTTGACCTCGGATTTGGGAGATTTTTATATGGTTAGACTCGTGAGAGTACGAGGGTTCTGAAAATGTGAAAATTTCATTCCTAGACATTGGCTGGAGGGTCATTTTGGTCATTTTACCTATTTTTGCGCCCTAGCTTTAAATTTAATAGTGGAATCAGTTGTTTGCAATATTATTTACGATGTGTAATTGAATTGAATAGATTTGGACCATTTGGAGTCAGATACTCGTGGTAAAGGCACGATTTCTAGTGATATTGAGTCGGTTCAAGGTAAGTGGCTTGTCTAACCTTGTGTGGGGGACCTTTCCCCTTAGGATTTTACTTGATATTTGAGTGCCTTGTGCGTGAGGTGACGAGTGCGCACTTGAGCCAATTGATGAAATCCCGGTTTTTTTTACTTAAGCTATGAAGACTTAGTTCTTATTTTATTTGCCTTGTTCTATTTGGAGTTATGACTTATGCTAGATTAGGAAAAGTATGTTTAGCTGATTTGACTGCCTACTTGCTTAAATTATTTTGACTACGCTACGTGAAGCATGCTAGGTTAGTTCTATCTATGTTTGTCTTTCGTACCTTATTCCTTGGTTTGTTTTCTGGCTGTGATTGTGCATTTACATTAAGAATACAGATGTGGGATTCTGGTAGCTCCCCCCCATGTTTGTTTACTTTGGGACTACGAGTTTGATTCCCGGGAGATCCCCCTGCATTTTTACTTTGGGATAATGGGATGGTATCCCGGGAGATCCTCCTGCACATTGATGATTGGACTACCGGACGGTTTCCCGGGAGATCCGCTGGACAGTTGAGGAAAGGGCTACAGGACGGTATCCTGGGAGACCCTCATTGGTATCATTGACATTGAGCTGTGTTTACTCGGTGTTTTACAGCGATACTCAGTTATTATTGTTTCTTTGAATTGCCTTATTACACCGCTGCATTTATTATTTCTATCAGATTTTCCATACTGTTAATTATTGCTATTGTTATATTTTTGCCTCATTAGGGCCCTGACCATTCCTCGTCACAACCTAACAGAGGTTAGGCTTGGCACTTACTGAGTACCTCTATGGTGTACTCATGCCCTTCCTACGCATATTTTCATGTGCTGATCATCCAGGTACCTCTGCTCATGCACACTATCTGTGAGGTAGGAGGATTTCGGAGACTTCAAGGTAGATCTGCTACGTCCACAGACTGACTAGTATCCCTCTTACTCTATCTTTAATACTTAGTTTTCTCTCTTTCGGCTGTTAGACATTCTGGAGTTTTGGAGCCATAATATATAATTCTGTAGCCTGTGTTGCCCATGAGTTTCCGGGTCTTTGGGAATTATATTATACTTGTGTTATTGAGTTGTACATGCCGAGTGATATCCGGTACAGTTTCTTTAAGTTATTTAATTTGGTGACCTCTATTTTTCTGCAATTATTATATTTTTCGCAATATTAGGATTACCTAGTCGTAGGGACTAGGTTCCATCATGACATGTTCACGATCGGTGAACTAGGGTCGTAACAAGTTGGTATCAGAGCTCTAGGTTCATAGGAGTCACGAAACACAGGCCGGTTTGTTAGATTGTTGCTGATCGGTACGGAGACGTCTGTATTTATCTACGAGAGGCTATGTAATGGTTTTGGAAAAAATCTTCATTTCTTTTGAATTCCTTGTCGTGCGATATTTTGACATCAATTCTAAACTTCTGTCTTCTATTCTATCATAGATGGTGAGGTCACATGCTACACAAGATGACCAACACCCGCGCCCTCTACTGCCGCCATCAAAAGCCGGGGCTGGGGTAGAGGTCGAGGACGCACACGTGGTGCAACCACAACACCTCCGTAAGCTGCCGCCGAGGTACCACCAGCAGATTTGGCCGGAGCCCAGGCACCTGGCACACCTACCACTGCTACTACTACTCCAGCACTCCAGAAGACTCTGGCTCAGTTCATGAGCATGTACACCACCTTGGCTCAGGCCAGGTTACTCCCCTTTACTGCAGCTACCACGTCTTCCTAGAGCTTGTTTCGAGTGTGGCGATACACGTCATATGGTTAGGGACTGCCCCAGACTTGGTAGGGGTGCATCTTCACAGACTGCTCAGCCGTGTCAGGGTCCTCAAAGTTCTCAGGCTATGATTATAGCTCCAGCTGCCGCCCCACCTGCCCAGCCAGCCAGGGGCAGAGGCTAGGGAGATAGAGGTCGCCCTCGCGAAAGGGGTCATGCCAGATATTATTGTATTCCTGCTCGCAGTGAGGTGGTTGCCTCCGATTCCGTCATCATAGGCATTATACTAGTTTGTTACAAAGAGGCATCAGTTCTATTCTATCCAGGCTCTAGTTATTCGTATATGTCTTCTTATTTTGCTTCGTATTTGGGTGTGCCTCGAGACTCTTTGAGCTCCCCCATTTATGTTTCTACTCCTGTGGGAGATTCTCTTATTGCTCATTGCAATCGCGGAATAGGACATGAGATCGCATAGGTTGAGGAGGTTATTCATTGCTATCGCATGAGGTGTATTGCGATCGCGTAGTGTTAGATGGACCTGAGGTCCTGAGGGGTACTTTGTTCAATGCAATCGCGGAGTAGAGTATGCGATCAAATAGGTTTGATTGGCGAAGCAGTGGGATCGTAGTAAAGGGGTCGCGTTTGCATAGGCCATTTTGGAGGCCTGGGAAACTTGTGCTATGCGATCGCAGAGGCTTGGATGCGATCGCATAGAGTAAAATCTAGACTGACAGAAGCGTTTTATTAAACATTTCATCCGCGAACCAAGTCCCATTTCCTCCATTATTTAGTAACCTTGAGAGCTTTTGACGAGGATTAAAGAGCATTTTGACTGGGAATCGATTGGAGGTGAGTCCTATGGCCTAGAAACGTCATTTAATTATAGATTCAACATCTAAAATCATGGAAATTTGATTAAAGAGGGAAGAATTAGGGCTTGACTTTTTGAATGAAAATATGGAGTTTGAGGCACCATTTGAGCTCGGATTTTTGTAAATTAGATATGTATAAACTCGTGGCGAGATAATGAATTCGGCGATGTGAATTTTCTGATTTTTTTAAAAGTGAGCCCGGGGCTCGAGTTTTGCCAATTTTGTGATTTTGGATGTTTTTCGAGATTTTTCGATTGGGTTGTGTTCTCTTAGCCTATTGTAACGTATTCCTTGTGGTTTTGATCAGATTTGACGCTTGAGGAGGTTGATTTGCGAGACAAGGGCAAAGCGAGCTAGGATTTTGGCCGGCTTGAGTGAGTAATGGTTGTAAATGATGTTCTGAGGCTTTGAAACCCCTCATTTGCACAATGTGGTGATATGTTGAGATGAGACACACGCTGTATGATGAGCGTGGAGTCTGTTACTGCTAGGGATTCAGACTCGGTCCATCCCGATTGATGACTCTACTATATTTTTGACGTAGACTTAAATAATATCAGTATATTCTGGGCTAGAACCCTCAGGGGGCATTTGTACAGGTTGACCGCACTTTACTTGTCGAAATCATACCCTCGGTCATGTTCTTCACTGATAAAACATAATATGAACCGACTTTAGAAAATGAATAAATTAAAATGAGAATAATTTGAGGGTTGGAAACCATGTCTTACCTTAGTGTGATCGAGAGGCCAAGTCTGTGACTTATAGGGGTTGGGAGGACCCCATGGTGAGGGTAATTGGTATATCTCGGATCTGGCTGCACGCCGCAGCAGTATATATACCTATATGGATCGAACTGCACACCGCAGTAGTATATTATATGGATCGAACTGCACGTCGCAGTAGTATATTATATGGATCGGAATGCACACTGCAGTAGTATATTATATGGATCAGACTGCACGCTGCATTAGTATAGCGCTTGGGTTGTAGGAGCCCCTCCAGAGTATGCACACCCTAGTGAGCGCAGTCGACTATTATTATTGGATCGGGCTGCATGCCACAGCAGTATATATATATATATATATATATATATATATATATATATATATATATATGGATCGGGCTGCACGCCGCAACAGTATACTGTACGGATCGGGCTGTACGCCACAGCGGTATAATTAAACTATCGGTCACTGAGAGGAGTAAATGAGTTGTGTACTTGTTTGAGGGATATTCACCTGACTTCCTCATTTAGCTGTTGTTTAATGTACTTACGTTTTTTATATAAAGTTGCCTAGTGTTTATACGAGTTTTCGTTCCGTCTGTCGTTATTCATTGCTGCTACTCACTGAGTCGGAGTACTCACTTTACTCCCTGCATCATGTGTGCAGATACAGGTATCCCGGAGGCATAGCTTGAGCTTTCCGTTGTTGTTCATATTATTTTCGGAGTTATGAGGTAGCTGCATGTCCTCCGCATGACCCGATTTGTTTCCTTATTCTCTTTATTTTTCCGCATTCTAGACTATCTTATGTATAGACTGCTACTCAGATTTGTATTAGAGGCTCTCGACTCGTCACACCAAATCGGTGGGACTTGTATTGGCATTTTCTTTGTTTCCGCATTGTTTTTATCTACTGTTGTATAGTTAAACTTATGTTAATTGGCATTTAATACAGTTAATTGGTTATAAATTCTATAAAATAGATTGAGAGTGTTGGAATGGTCGGGTTTGCCTAGCATTCTGTTGGGCGCCATGACGACCGGGGTTGTGGTCGTGATAAGCAATTTAAGTATTCAATTAAAAATCTATTTTTTTTAACATGAAATAAATTCTTGTACTTAGAAAAAGAAAACTAGCAATCAAACTAGAATGTAAAGGCCAAGAAATAGATTATTATAATAGCAAAGAACTAGACTAAAAATACAAATGAATAATATGTACTATAAAATTTTAGAAACATTGTATAAAAATATATGTATATATAAGTATATTAAAAAATTTAAATAGTTACTTTTACAATCGGTTTGGTTCGGTTTTTTTGGTTATTTTTTTATCAAAACCAAACCAAACAAAATTTGATCGGTTTTAAAAATTCAAAACCAAAATCAAACCAAACCTAAAAAGTATCCATTTTTTGGTCGGTTTGGTTTGGTTTTCGATTTGGTTAGATTTTTCGAGTTTTTATGAACACCCCTAGTCACAGTCATCTCTCCCTGACGCAACCACTCGAACTGCCTGCGCAACTCCTCTTTGTGAGACTGTAGAACATACTTCTCCAAAAAGAGAATGGAAAACTGCTGTCAGGTAAGGGGTGCTGCACCAACAGGCCTACACCTCTCATATTCCTCCCACAAAGTTAAGGCAGCTCCAGAAAACTTAAGAGTAGTGAAAGCGATCCCGCTGGTCTCCATAATCCCCGCTGTACGAAGAATCTGCCGGCACTTGTATGAGAAATCCTGGGCATCCTCGCCCTCTGCACCACTGAAAGTCGGAGGCTGAAGTCTACCAAACTGCTCCAACATACGATGCTCATCCTCTGGCATGGCAAGAGCTGCATACTCTTGAGAAGCTGCAACCGGCTGGGCTGGATGTGCCCTCGGAGTCTGAAGTCCCTGCACGACCTGCTCAGGTGTGCAAGATGTGGGAGTCTTAGTGCCTCCCCCGGTCTGAGAAGTAGATACAGTTATAGTTACTTAGACTGTCTGAGCTAGGCCAGTGCATACTGATAGAATCTTAGCCAAGGCCTCCTGAAGACTTAGAATCACAATGGGCATGGCTGGTGCCTGAGCTGGTGCTTCTGGAGCGTCCACAACTGGGACCTGATCCTGAATTGGGGCGGCTAGTGGATTTGCAGGTGCTGCCCCAACTATTGTGTGACCCATACCCCTGCCCCTACCATAGCCTCAGCCACGTCCTCGGCTTTTAGTGGCCACAGCTGGTGGTAATGGTGGTCGTCCATCCTGACCAGTTGCTCGTGTCCTCACCGTCTATAAGAAAATAGAATAACAGAAGTTTAGTAATCGGATCAATAGATTTGCACGTCAATAATTGAAAGAATATGAAGTTTCCTAAAGGTTCTGAAGCCTCTCGAGGATAAATATAGACGTCTCCGTACCGATCTACGACACTCTACTAAACCTTCTCATGACTCGTGAGATCTATGTAACCTAGGCTCTAATACCAAATTATCATGACCCTAGACCCAGACCCGATCGTCATGGCACCTCCCGTGAAACAAGGCTAGCCGACACAACTTTCAATTCATTTTCAACCATTGTAATAAAACAATTTAAGTCATTAACATGCTAATAATCCCAAAAGAAAAGTGAAATAGTACAATTTGCGGAAAAAACTAACACAGCCCGACACTGGGGTGTTACGAGTCATGAGCATCTACCATATGTCTAAGACTCTGAAAGAGTTTCTACAGTCTATTACAGAACTAGAAAACAAAAAGTAAGATAGGACGAAGAAACACTGGGATGCGAACGCCGAGTAGCTACCTAGTGGACTCTAAATGGCCTGCTGGGTGCAATTCAACCTTTGCTGGTGGGACCCGACGCTCATGAATCTACACACACGGTGCATGGACTTAGGTGGGTATGCCAAGTCAGTGGGTAATAACAATAAATGAAGAATGAGCGATAAGAAAACACGTACTAACACACAAGATGCTACACAAAGACAGTATAAAATCTATGCAGTGCAATAAAACAATGAAATCTCTTCAAAGTCTCTTTTAACTGTTAAACAAGTAAATGATAAAGAAACGAGAACATATAAACATCTAAAATAAGTCCCTCAAGCGCAGTATCAACAAAATCATCCCCTTAGGCAATAACATGGCATAGCCTCAGCCCCTCGAGATATATCACATATCACACTGGGTACCCGCGCTCACTAGGGGTGTAAAGACTCCAGGAGGGGTCCCTTATGGCCCAAGCGCAATATCAAGTCATCTCGTGGCATAATCAACAGGCTCTCATCCTCATATCAAGTCACCTTATGGCGTACAACTCAGGCCCTCGAGCTCATAATCATAATTAGTACAACACTACTGCGGCATGCAGCCTGATCTTAGAATAATCCTTACAACACAGGCCCTCGACCCTACTTAGTTAGGAATCTCCAAAAGCCACTCGGGCACAGTAAAACATGATGCTCAGTCCAAAATATCATTTAAATTGTTAAAACAAAGTAAACTTGGCTAAGTTATGAAAAATATAGAATATAGCATGACTGAGAACAGATATAATAATCAAAACAGTGAGGAAATAGCAGTAAAAATCCCCTAAAGGTCCAAATCAGTTGGCATTCAGCCCAAATATGGCATTCATCCCAAAATATGATGATAGCAAAGAGTTTTCAATCAAATACGTGGTAAAACAGTAATTTGGGATGGGCTAAGTCACAATCCCTAACGGTGCACGACCCCACACTCCTCATCTAGCGTGTGTGTCACCTCAACATACCAAAAAGATGTGTAATCCGGGGTTTCATACCCTCAGGACAACATTTACTATCATTATTCACCTCAATTCGGTCCAAACTCTAGCTCGCGATGCCTTTTCCCCTCGAATCGGCCTCCAGATGCTAAAAACTCTAGCTAAAATTTGTACATAACTATCAAAATATGCTAAGGGAACGAAGCTCAGTCAAAAGTAATGAAAATACCATGCAAATCCCGAAATTAACCAAACCCTACCCCCCGTCCCACATCTCGAAATTTGATAAATTTTACATCCTTAGACTCCATATCTCCCCATGAGTTCATACATATCAAAAGTACTAAAATTCAATCACAATTGACCCCTCAAACCCCTGTTCAAAGCTCTCCAATTCTCAAGCCCTAGTTTCCCAAAATTTAAACCTTAATTCCCATAATTACAAGCCTAATTCATTAAATAACACCATATACACGAATTTTAGTTTCAAAAATCTTACCTCAATGAAGCTCCCTTGAATTCCTTCTTCAAAATCTCCCAAAAAGCAGCAAAAATGACTTAAAGTGGTGAAGAAATAACTCAAAATCATAAAGGAAATATTTTATACCTTCTGGACCAGGCTTTTTTCACCCGCCGTCCATTTCTCGCTCCTGTGGTCCCACTTCTATGGCCTATTCTACCATATATGTGGTTTTCACTTATATGACCATTTTCGCATATGCGGTTAAAATTTCGCACTTGAGCTACTGTAGATGCGCTCACCTAGCCGCTTATGCGGCTCCATCTCTCATTAGCTTCTTCCGCTTTTGTGACTTGCTTCCGCATCTGTGGTTGTCACACCTACGGCCTCCCAACCGCAGATGCAATTATGATAGCAGTCCTAAAACTTCAGCTACTATTTCCAACTACCTATCTTTCCATTAACCACCGAAAATTACCCCGAGGCCCCGGGGACCTCAACCCAAAGCACCAAAAATACACATACCACTATTCAAACTTTACCAATCCTCAAAAAACCTCAAACAATATCTAATCACCCAAAACACATCGGATTCAAGCCTAAGGTTCCTAAAATCTTCCAAATTCCGCTTTTGATCAAAAAGTTTATCAAACCACGTCCAAATGACCTAGAATTTTGCACACACATCCCAAATGTCACAACGGACCTACCGCAACACCCAAAATTCCATTCCGACCCATATATCAACATCTCACTTACCAACAGAAAAATGCCAAAAATTCCAATTTCGCCCATTGAAGCCTAAATCTACTATGGACCTCCAAAACACGTTCCGATCACACTCCTAAGTCCCAAATCGCCTCCCAAACAATCAGAATGTACATCCAAGACCTTTTTCTCATAAGTCAACATCCGGTTGACTTTTCTAGCTTAAGCTTACTCAAAAAAGACTAAGTGTCTCAAACCTTACCAAAACCTTTCTGAACCCGAGCAAACCAACCCGTAACACATAGTACCGATAAACAAAGCAATAGAAGCAGAAATGGGGGAAATAAAGCGATAACTCATATACGACCAGTCGGGTCATTATAATTTGTTGTCAAATTAGGGTATTCTTGGTATGTATGGACTCGTGAGAGGATATGAGTTTATTGGTGTAATTTTTATTGGATTCTGAGACGTGGGCCTAAGGGTCGGGTTTGCTAATTTTTGTATTTTTGTTGTAATTTGATTTTTTTTTGCATGTGCTTCATTCTCTTAGCTTATTTTGATGTCATGATCCTGCATTTTGATAGATTCGACGAGAGTTGAGGCCAAGGTGAGAGGCAAAGGCATCCGGGGCTAGAGATCGGATATAAGTAATTAATGATTGTAAATGTTGTCTTGAGGGTATGAGACCCTGGATTTCACATCGTTGTGCTACTTTGAGGTGACTCACACGCTAGATGACGAGTGTGGGGTCGTGCACCATTGGGGATTTTGACGTAGTCCATCCCGTATGACTATTGAACAATGTGTTTGATTCAAAATTGTTTGCTATCATCATATTTTGGGCTGAATGCCATATTTGGGCCTCGATCCAACTGTTTTGGACCCTTCCCGGATTTTTACTACTATTCCTCACTATTTTGACTTCATATTTTGTATCTCAGTAATGTAGTATTCTACTGTTTTCATAATTCAGCCATATTTATGCTTTTGATCTTAGTTGATATTTTGGGCCGAACATCATATTTTACTTTGCCCGAGTGGCTTTTAGTGATTTCTTACTGAGTAAGGCCAAGGGCCTGTGTTGTTATTGGATTGGGCTCTGTGATGCAATGGTATTTTACCGATTCATGATTGTGAGGTTGAGGGCCTGGTTTGTTACGCCACGAGGTGGCTTGTTATAAGGTCGAGTTACTATTTGATTATGTCACGAGATGTCTTGATATTGCGCTTGGACTGTAAGGACCCCTTTCCATAGTTTGTACACCCCAGTGAGCGTGGGTACCCAGTGTTAGATGTGATATAGGCCGATGGGATGATGTTTTTCCATGTTATTACCCGAGGGGCTGATACGAGTGACTATGAGACAGCACGAGAGGCTTATACGAGTGACTGTGAGATAGCTCGAGGGGCTGGTTCTTTTGCTATTTTGCCCGAGAGTCTGATTTATGTTTCTATCTTTTCTCCTTCTTTTCATTCACTCATCTGAACTACTAAAATATGTTATAAAGAGGTTTTACTGAACTATGATGTTTTTACGAGGTTTTTACCATTTTATTGTATTGTCCTGGTTTTATATTTCCTCGTTGTTGCATTTTGCTATGTTTTATGTGTTTTCTTATCGCTCAACTACTTTTACATTTATTACTTACTTGGTTGGCATACTCATATTACTCCACGCGCCCTGTGTGCAGATCCATGAGTCTCGGGTCTCGCTAGCGAGGGCTGATTGCTTTCCAGCAGGCTGTTCGGAGTTGACTAGGTAGCTGGTCGGTGCTCGCAGCCCAGTGTTTCTCCTTCCTATCCTTATTTTTCCGTTGTATAAGCCTTGTACTAGACTATGTAGTCTTTTAATACTCTAATACGGATTTTTAGATGCTCATGACTGGTGACACCCCAATGTCGGGCTTTGATGTTTCTGCATTGTTCTATTCTACTCTTCATTTTGAGATTTATAGTTTATTTATGACTTAAATATGAATTATTATAACCGTTTAATTATATTGGGGGTTTGTGTTGGCTGGAATTGTTTCACGATAGGTGCCTTCATGACTGGTTCTAGTTTAGGATCGTGACAAGAACGCGTCCGAGTTACACTTAAACATTCCGAATGATGCCAATCATTGCGAGTAAGACACAAATTACAATACAAAGATATCCCACAACCTGGAACACCAAACGGATATCAATAACAACAAAATCCACTTCAAATCAAATATAAAAAATTCTTAAATGTTAAAAAATGCTAGCTTTCCATAATAAGCGCAGAAAATCTTCCAGACCACCCAACACTCAATCCGAACACATGCTGAAGTCCGAAATTATCATATGTACCTATTGGATCCTTCAAATCTGGATTTTGAGATCATATACTAAAAAATAATACCTTAGTTAATTTTTCCAACTTAAACTTCTGATGTTAGAATTTTCAATCAGAACATACTCCGAACTTCCCGAAATTCGATTCGGACTACGCGTACAAGTCATAAAACATAAAGGAAGCTACATAAGGTGTTAAACCGCCGAACTACGCGCTAGATTTCAAAATCACCAATCGGATCGTATAATAGCAGCCTTTTAAAGTGGCTATCTGGTGTCATTTCTAATTGTTGTGTTAAATAAGAGACTTTGCAGCTTTGAAAATTTTAAGATATTCTCTTATTTTGAGCTATTTTGGACTTATGTTTTTTGTTGTCCGCGTCTTATGATTTTTATTTTATTTGTTTTCATGATGCTTAAGTTATCTTAATATTAGATTAGAATTGGATGCCATTTCAATTTTAAAAAAATTGTAAATACTAGAAAAATTAGATCAAACATCGTCGCTTTCTTAATCAATCTTGTAATATCATCGACTAATAATCCCCTTTTCTTGATTTTTTGGGCTAGCAACACCCCGCCTCCCTAAATCTAGTTATATTTACAAGTGAGGCTACCATTGTAGTAGATACACAAACAAGTAGAATACCCCAGGCCTTGATCCGCACACTGTGACTTAATGCTATATAGTCCAAAGAGTTTGTGGCTTAGTTTTTCGCAATGTGGTAATTCTTGCCGACAAGGAGTATAACTATCAATGCATTTGACAAATATGATTTGAGCATTCGCTGAGAAAACCTGTTTCATCGCGAACATGCCTGCAAAAGCCAAACAGTATATATATTTATGAGTATTATATAAATAATAATATTATTAATTCATATATAAAATAAAAAACATTTAATGATACTCAAGTTTTTGTCGAATAAATTCACAATCAAGAGAGTGTTCTAACAAGAAAATGTATGAACATGATTTGTGTCTTTATATTTAAGTGTTTGTGTGTGTATATATCTTTTTTATAACGGGGCAAATTAGGATTGACTTTAATTTCATTTCTTTGTTCTTTGTTGGTTATTGTGAGATCTTAATCATCTTTTCCGTAACCCAGTACCTTCCATAACATAAGTACATGTTAATTCAACCTACCAAATCTTAAACATATGTGAAGAAATCATATAGTTTTTTTTACAACATTTAATGTGAATTTGAAACCTTGATCTTGTTGTTATATACCATAGAGACCTATTAATTGAATACAAAAGTACAAAAACAAAAATAAAACATACTAATTGTGAAAAGCAAATAGCAATTGTCGAACAACGGAAAGATACACCAAAGTTTTCCATTGTATAATTTAGTGAATAAAGTTGTCACTTCACCTCTCTTTTTATGGTCGCAGAATTTGGGAGATTGGAGTAATAGTGTCACGACCGTAGTTCACCAACAGAAGTATATAGTATGGCTCCAAAACTTCAGAACGTCTAACAACCAAAAGAGAGAAAACTAAGTACTAAAGATAGAGTAAGAGGGAGACTCGTCGGTCTGCGAACGCAGCAGATCTACCTCGAAGTCTCAAAAATCCTCCTGCCTCACTGATAGTGCGTCTGAGTAGAGGTACCTGGTTGATCTGCACATGAAAAACATGCGCAGGAAGGGCATGAGTACACCACATCGGTACTCAGTAAGTACTAAGCCTACCCTCGCTTCGATAGTGACGAGGAAAGGTCAGGGCCCTACTGAGGCAAAAATATAACAATAGCAATAATTAACATTATGGAAAATCTGACAGAAATAATAAATACAGCGGTGTAATAAGGCAAATCAAAGAAACAATAATAACTACAAGGATAGAGTAAAACACAGAGTAAACACAGCGCAATGTCAAAGATACCAATGAGGGTCTCCCAGGATACCGTCCTGTAGCCCTTCCCTCAACTGTCCAGTAGATCTCCTGGGATACCGTCCCGTAGTCTAACTCACGTACCAATACCCAAAGGATCTCCCGGGATACCATCCCGTAGTCCAATCATCAATGTGCAGGGGGATCTCCCGGGATACCGTCTCGTATTCCCAAAGTAAAAGTGTAGGGGATCTCTAGGGAATCGAACCCATAGTCCCAAAGTAAACAAACAAGGGAGGAGCTACCGGAATACTACATCCATAGTCTCAATGTAAATGCGCAATCACAGCTAGAAACAAACCAAGGAATAAGGTACGAAAGACAAACAAAGATAGAACTAGCCTAGCATGCTTCACGTAGTGCAATCAAAATAAATTAAGAAAGTAGGCAGTCAAATCAGCTAAACATGCTTGTCCTAATCTAGCATAAGTCACAACTCCAAATATAACAAGGCAAATAAGGATAAGAACTAAGTTTCCATAGCTTAAGTCAAAACTGGGATTTCATCAATTGGCTCAAGTACACGCTCATCACCTCACGCACAAGGCACTCAAATATCAAGTAAAATCCTAAGGGGAAGGTCCCCCACACAATGTTAGACAAGCCCCTTACCTCGAACCGGCTCAATTTCACTAGAAACCGCGCCTTTGCCATGACTATCCGACTCCAAATGCCCCAAATCTATTCAATTCAATTGCACATCATAAATAATATTGTAAACAACTGATTCTACTATTAAATTTAAAGCTAGGGCGCGAAAATAGGTAAAATGACCAAAATACCCCTCCAGTCAACGTCTCGAAATCGAATAATTTTTACGTTTTCAGAACCCTCGTACTCTCACGAGTCTATCCATATAAAAATCTCCCATATCGGAGGTCAAATGCCCTCTCAAAACCCCATAGCTACGTCTAAGAAGTTTTCACCAATTTTCATTAAAAAAATCCGAAATTAAACGGTGAATTCGTGATTAGATTAGTGTGTTTTAGCTATAGGAGGGAAGAGAACTGTTACCCACTGATTGCCTTTGAAAAACCCTTGAAATTACTCCCAAATCCGAGCTCCAAACCTTGTGTTTTGATAAAAATGGCAAAACCTCATTTTGAAATGTTAAGTACAATTCAGATAATTGAAGCATCGCGAACGCGGTAGGGAGCACGCGTTCGCGAAGAATAAAAATATAAGGGCCAAAAAAATGCCCTTTGCGATCGCGAAGGAAGGGATACAAATGCGAAGGCCTGGGCTCAGGATGTATGTGAATGCGACCAGGTGTACGCGAACACATTAAAGAAAAAATTAAAGGGCCATAACTTGCCCTACGCGAACGCGAAGGTGACCCCGCGATCGCGATGGGGAAAAGGACAAACCTACGCGAACGCAGGTGCGGGTACGTGAACGCGTATAAGGGAATTGGTCCCCCTCCAGGATTACACTACATGAAATCGATGAAGGGTTAGGCTACTACTACGCGAACACAAAGAAGGACTTCAGAACTGCAATTTTCTGCAACATTTCCAAACTTCAAATTGCTCCGTTGAGCATTCGAAACACACCAGAGGCCCCCGGGACCTCAACCAAACATACAGACATATTCCATAACATCATTCAAACTTGTACCAATACTTAAACCACCCAAAACAATACAGGAAACACGAATTAATCAAAGATTCAATCCTAAAAACTTCAAATTCCAATAAAACACACTTTTGATCAAAAACGTAACCACACCTTGCCCGAATGACCTGAAATTTCGCACGCACGTCCCAAATGACATGGCGGAGCTACTGCAACTTCCAGAATTCAAATCTAACCCTCGGATCAAAAACTCACTATCGGACCGGAAACTTCAAAAATTCAAACTTCGGTATTTCAAGCCTAAATGAGATACAAACCTCCAAAATACATTCCGAACACACTCCCAACCCCGAAATCACCTAACTGAGCTAACGGAACCATCAAATTTCCATTCCGAGGTCTTCTTCACCCTATTTTGATTACGGACTATTTTTCAACTTTTTAGCTCTCATTTAGGGACTAAGTATCCCAAAACACTCAGAATCCTAACACCGAACGTCCCGGCAAACCCAAATAGAAGAAATTAACTTAGGGGAAGCACTTAATGGGGGATCGGGGCGTAAATTCCAAAAATGAACGGCGGGTCATTACATTCTCCTAGACTTAAACATTCGTTCGTCCTCAAACGAGCATAGAGAACATACCTGAGGTAGTAAAAAGATGAGGGTACTGGCTGCGCATATCCTGCTCGGTCTCCCATGTCGCCTCCTTGACCGGCTGACCCTGCCACTGAAGCTATGTTCTTTGACCTCAACTTTCTGATCTGCCTGTCCAAAATAGCCACTGGCTCCTCAACATAGGATAGATCCTTGTCCAACTGGACTGAACTAAATCCAACACATGCGACGGATTGCCGTGACATCTCCGGAGCATTGAAACATGAAATACCGGATGAACTCATGCTAGGATGGGAGGTAAGGCAAGCTCATAGCAACCTCCCCAATTTGCCTCAAGATTTCAAAAGGGCCAATAAACCTCAGACTCAGCTTCCCTTTCTTTCAAAACCTCATGACGCCCTTCATAGGCGAGACCCGAAGCAGAGCCCGCTCACCAACCATATATGCAACATCACGAACCTTCTTGTCCGCGTAACTCTTCTGTCTGGACTGTGCTGCACGGAGTCTATCATGAATCACCTTAACCATCTCCGTTGCATCCTTGACCATCTCTGTGCCCAATAGCCTGGCCTCCCCCGACTCAAACCAACCCACCGGAGATCTACACCTCCTGCCATATAAAGCCTCATACGGCGCCATCTGAATGCTGGACTGATAATTGTTGTTATAAGCAAACTCCGCCAGTGGCAAGAAATGATCCCATGACTATATAAACTCAATCACGCACGCACGGAGTATATCCTCCAGAATTTGAATAGTGCGCTCAGACTGTCCGTCCATCTGGGGGTGAAATGTCGTGCTCAACTCCACCTGAGTGCCTAACTGCTGCTACACGGCTCTCCAGAACCGCGATGTAAACTGAGTACCTCTGTCTGAGATGATAGAAACTGGAATACCATGCAAATGGACAATCTCCCTGATATAAATCTCCGCCAACCGCTCCGATAAATAAGTGGTACACACAGGAAGGAAATGGGCGACCTTTGTCAGCCGATCCACAATGACCCAAATAAAATCAAACTTCTTCACAGTCAGTGGGAGTCCGGATATGAAGTCCATGGTGATACGCTCCCACTTCCACTCTGGGATTTCTATCTACTGAAGCAACCCACCCGGTCGTTGTTGTTCATACTTCACCTGCTGGTAGTTGAGGCATCTAGACACGTAATTAACTATATCCTTCTTCATCCGCCTCCACCAATAGTGCTGCCTCAAGTCCTGATACATCTTAGCGGCACCCGGATGGATGGAATACCGCAAACTATGGGCCTCTGCTAGAATCAACTCTCGAAGACCATCAACATTGGGCAAACAAATCCGTCCTTGCATCCTCAATACACCATCTTACCTGTTGGTCACATCTCTGGCATCCCCACGCTGGACCCTGTCCTAAAGGACAAGCAAATGAGGGTCGTCATACTGTCGCTCCATAAAATTCCCACCATTGGGACCGTAATGGCGCCTAACATTACATATGTTGGGCAAGCCAATTGTAAATGCCTAAGTTTTGCCATGTCTTTTTCTTCTACATTATATATATATATATATATATATATGTGTGTATGTGTGTGTGTGTGTGTGTGTGTGTGTGTATGTGTGTGTGTGTTTTCTTATTTATGTGTATGTATCTTTTAAGAGTTTTTATTATGATTAATTTAAGAAAGGAACAAGACTTTGGGCTAGTTTCATTTTAAAGTGAAATGGGCTAAAAATTCAAACCAAATTATTGGCCCAATTGCACCGACCCAGACCAATTGATGGGTTGCAAAGACCTAGATCAAAACGATGTAGTTTTATAATAAAACTATGTCGTTTCACTAAATGAAACAAGATAAAATCTTACACATCCATTTCATCTTTATCCAATGAATCTCATTCATTCTTGGCCTAGGTATCTGAAAATTTTCCCCATTTCCACCCACAATTCTTTTCTCTTCTTCTCTTTTATCACTCTCTCCCCCTCTATGCCACGCCGCCCCACCGCCGCCCATCGCCGCCGGCGGCAACCCTCCAATCCACCCCAAAAATTCACCATCTCTTCACCTCTTCCTCCTCTTTCTACCTCTACCACTCATATCCTCCAAATCTCCACCAATCTCCATAGATCTAAGTCTAACCAAAACCCTAGCCACCGCCCACCACCCCTAACTCCAAAAATTTTACACCTCCGGCCTTATATTCTCCCCCTCTTTCCATATCTCCGACTCAAAACCTCAAAAAACTCAACCGCTGCTGGCAGACAACCCTACTACCGCTTCCCGCCGCTGTCGTTTGGCCGTGTTACTACCGCCCCTCACCCGCTGCCTCTCGTTTCTCTCCTCAAACCGTTCCCGAGCAAGGTTGTGTTGTTGATTTCATTGAAATCAAACTCAGATTCGCCGGAGTTTTTTGTTTAAAGAATACCAACAATAGAAGCTTGCTTAAAGTCGTACCACTGCCAATCGTCATTTCCCGGATGCTTGAGTATATGGTAAAATCGTTATCCTCTTCCCTGTATTAATTTTCTATTTTTTGGGGGGTTTTTAGTTAGAATTAGTTTCTGTCTTATTTTTTTATTTAATCCATATATGATTATGTTTATCTAGTAGGTTTTTGTTAAATTGTTTCAGCGCTAGCGTGCGTTTTGTTTGGATTTAATAATTAATTTTTATTTGTTCATGTTGGTTCATAATACATGTGTTGAAGTTTAATTACATGTTTTAATACTTGGTTTAATTTGAATCAATAAGGTGATATTGGTGTTGTTAAAATCTGAAATTTAGATTTTTTTTATCATAAACTACGGTACTAGTAGCTTGCTTTTAGTAGGGTGGCTGAAGTGAACCTTTGGCTCCATCCATAGCAGATTTCAGGCTGTCCTTTCACCCTTTGGACAGCCTTTAGCACACAAATTCAGCCCCTTTGGAGAGATTTTTGGTGAACTAAAATCTGTGCAAAAAGTTGGCTTTTCTTTGCCTATTTAAGGGCTGCCCTTTCTTCATTATTGAGGGGACTCCAATGATACTTCCAGAGAGCATTTTATTTTCCTTTGAACATACAAAAATAAAAAAATAAAAACATTCAACAGCTGAAGCATCCTTTAGTATGCTGAAATTGTAAGTCTTAAGAGTAAATGTTAGAGTGCAAGTTTTTTTTATAGAAGTATAAGTCCTCTTTAGAGTTCGTTTTTGGGTTTCTTCTCTGAGTTTTCGGGCTGTTTTAACACGGATTTGCTGATGATTTTGTTGATGTTTTGTTGCTATTTTTTATGTTGTTTTAATTGCAGGACTACTGTTTATTCTTTTGCTATCCAGTTAATCCTTTAAAACTCGTAATGTATGTATTTTCAGCAATGGGAACAACTTGAAGATGCTGCACCATTTAAATGTGTTTGATGTGATGAATAACTTGACGACAAAAGAGCTTGTACAGTATTGTTATGTATCAAGCATGTGATAATGTTAATATAGTCCTTAATAATACTTGAATATTGAGTTGCAAGTTTTTCAATGTGATATGTCAGTAGTTTATGGATTTTTAAGCATGTTTTCAAGCTATTCTATCCGAGTAATAATGCTAAGTATGCCACGAATGACTTTAGGTGTACAACACATAGCATGAGTTCGTTTTAGTTGCTAAAATTTCAATGCCATCACATGCTTCTAGGACTGCTGTTATATTTATTTTTGAATCTGGCCATTTTGCCGGATTTGCAAAAGTGGCTATTTTTGTAAAGTGTGCGTTTATACAATTGTGACTCTGTAATTAATGGTCACAAATGCAAACTAAGTAAAGAACCAATATTGTATCAACTTTGGGCCTTTTTGAACCAAAAAATAAAAGCTGGCCCATTTGCCTTTAAATGACAAAATTACCCATTTCTTCTATATAGCATTGGGCCAATGAAAATCCATTTCTTGGCCCATTATTGCCAAGAGCTCTTTACAAGCTGGACCATTTCCCCTTTAATAAGTTGGCCCATCCTTTTAAAATAGATAGAGTCTGTCGAACATTTATTTACATAATATTACCAACAATAAGGCTAGAAAATAGCAATAAAAATCAGATTTTTTATACCAATTAAGTAACTCATTTTCTTTCAATTAATTAATTTGAACGCTAGGCAATTAGTAGGCGCGCTCTAATTCTACGGATTCGCTTGCGTAACGTGATGTTCAACATTCAATAATTTAATTCAACAACATCATACAATATTCGTTTTTCTAGTTAGTTTTTAATTTAATAAACTCTTTGCCAAACTTGCAGATTCGCTTGCGTAGCACGATAATTGACTTTTTAATAAATTTAAAAATTAAATTCTAAGAATGTATTAATTTTCCCAGAAGTAAATAACTTGCTAACAATTTTTTGTCATATGACTAAATAATAAATTTCGTCGATCACGCATTCACTTGCGTAGTATGGTTATAATATTTTTTTATATTATTCAAAGATATTATTTAATTTTTCTAATAATCAAGAGATAAAAGCGGATAGGTAAAACAGGAAAATAATATAAATCACAATTTGTCCAAAATTAGTTCAAGCCAAGTTTAAGTCAATAAAGCGACCGTGCTAGAACCAGGGACTCGGGGAATGCCTTATATCTTCTCTCCAGAAACAAGAATTCCTTACCCAAACTTTGTTTTTGCGGACCGATTAAAATAGAGTCAAACCTTCCTTTATTAGGGATCCAAATAAATGGTGAATTGGAACACCGAAAATAAATCAATTCTAAGTGGCGACTCTGAACAATAAAATAAGCCCTATTAAAATTTTATCACTTTAATTGGAAAAACTCTTTGACCCATACACATATTATTATATCCTCTCGGGGGGTAAAAAGAGGTGTGACAGCTCTGGCGACTCTGCTGGGGATCAACCAGAATTCGAGCTTGTACATGTTGACTTTTATTTGGCTTTACTAATTTTGTAAATATTGTGATTTATTCGGGCATAATGTTCTAGTTGTTTGCTTTTTACCACTTTGATAATTTTTGAATTGTACATATAAACTGTTATCTCACGCATCCCCTTTGAGTCTTCTCGAAATTAAAATTGGGCATTTGCCTGACATAGCCTGCTTTCTTTGAGATAGTCGAGGTGATTGTCACCCGGTGAAGGATTTTAGTCACACTTGTTTTAGGCGGGGAGCACCACCAGTTAAGCTGTAAAGTAATGCTACCGGTACACTGACCCTCCTCGTCTCGAGTTTTTCACTCGAGTAAGCTAGACTACATATTTTCTCCAATAAGATTTAAACCTAGAAGAAAAAAACTCACGCCGGATATCCCTAGTAGGTTCACTTTATTTGCATCACGTGCATTTGACTTAGCGAAACTCGGCATAGGGGCCTGGTCTATATAAGACAAATATCCTCTTCAAGACTATCATGTTCACGTATGTCGTTCTGGTGTGAGATACATAGGCAACCTCCATCGGGTTCAGCGCACATTTTTCAAAAAAAAAAGAGAAGCATAGAAGTCTGCATGTGCATAATATTTTCGAAAAAAAAAACAGAGCCTATTTTGGTCAAGTGCTGAAGGGCCATTTTAAAAAAAAATTAGTTACTTTATCAATATTTATTATTCTTTTACCATTTTGCCCTTATGTTTGGCCAATTTTATCGAAGCAGCTTTAAACTTTTCCGAAAGTACCGAAAGACTATTTTTGCAAAAGTAGCCATTTTTTATCTAGTTTTGTCTTGTTTCTTTTTCTGAAATAGATTTGGAACCCCTCTCGGAGTAACAAAGGGTCATTTTTGTAAAAATAGTTTTTATTTATTATTTTGTCTATGTTTATCATTTTGTTCCTATGTTTGGATTTTTTTGCTGAGACATCCTCTATGCCTTCTATGGAAGTATCAAAGGGTCATCTTTGTAATAATAGCCATTTTTCTGCTTTTATCATCTCAAATTTTGTGTCCGGTAACTTCAAAATATATTTTATAATTAAATAAAAACAAAAATAAAATAAAAAACTAAAAAAATAGATAGATCGAGTCCTAAATTGGCCAAAAAAATAAATAAAATAAATAAAAATAATTAATTGTCATAATTTGCATCCAGTTTAGGTAAGTCGTAACCTTTTTTATCTTATCCAGGATCAGCGTGAGTTCTGCACAAAGAAGCAGTCAGAAAAGGGTAAGGGACAAGACACCTCCAATGTTCTTGATCAGAGATAAGACCCCAAGCAGTCCCTGTAATTGGTGAGCTAGTTTTGCTACATGGGAATGAAATCGAGTATTTAAGCACCTCAGGTTCCTCACAAACATCATGGGAATTAAGCCTAACAGAGATTTAATCAAGGCTCTAGTGGGTTTTTGGGACCCCGCGAACAATGTCTTCATGTTCAAAGATTGTGAAATGATGCCCACATTAAAAGAATTAGGTGGGTTCACCGGATTGGGGAGAGACCTTCGTGGGAAAAAGTCTGCTGCTCCGATAAAAGTTAGTGTGAACAACTTTTTAAAGAAATTACGCCTCCATCGAATTTCAATGGTTTGCTTCAACGAAGGTTGGGTTCCGTTGCAATATCTCTATGATAGTTTTGGGGACGAGAAAGGGCTTGAAAATTTCTCGGGCATAGAATTTGTTCATGATATCATTTATAACACTTGGAGGGAGTTGAGAATCTTTGCATTCATGATATCATTTCTAGGGATCACGGTCTTTCCGGAGCGTGGTGGGCGCATAAGAATTCGATTGGTTGCGGTGGTCTCGTATTTGCAAAGTAGCGAGGATCATACCATTCTTCCCATGATTTTGGGAGATATTTTTCGAGCTCTGACCCGATGCCAAGAGGGTGAAGATTACTTCGAGGGAAGCAACATTATGCTGAAGATGTGGTTCATAGAGCACCTTTATCATTATCCAATGTCAATAAATTTCAATGAAAACTAGTTGAATTACATTGGATGTCACCCAGGATGGGCCGCAAGTTGTAATCTTCTAGATGGGGTGAGGGCCTAGTGGAAATTACTTGGTTCATTGAATGCGGATAGAATCAACTGGAACTATTATTGGTTCCTTTCCGCTAGGGTCACGCATATGTCGACGTATCGCCCATTCTTCATACTCATGTGTTTTAGAAGTTTCCAACCCTACGCGCCCATACGCGTCATGCACCAGCTAGGGAGAGAGCAAAAGAGGCCCCTGATTGAGGACATGCGTCCGTTCGTGTGGGAATTCAAGGGAAAGGAACTTCCAAGGGAGTCTTATGCATAAAAGGTTTTGTTTGGTGGCCGATTTTCTGATATAAGCGAGATGATAGTTGATCGTGAATGTGGGGAGGTAAGCCTCATATACCTTGAGTGGTTTCACAACCAGTTTATCCCCAAGCAAAGGCCAGAAAGATCCACACGGCATGTAGTTGATTGGGAGGAGGAGATAGAGGCCAGAGTTAGGGATACCAGAAAAGAAGTGGCATAAGAGTTCCAATCACGTATTGACACTTTACAAGAAGATAAGGGATATCGGCTCCTTATCTCTCGCTCAGTCTCCCAGGTAGCCTCCTCCATGGGCCGACCTCTCCACTGCACATTTACCGAAGCTATTTCCTTTGATCTAAACTTTCAAACCTGACGACCCAAAATAGCCACTGGCTCCACATCATTGGTCATATCATCATATACGCCACATCTCCAATCCTCCTAAGCACCTCAAAAGACCTAATGAACCGCGTACTCAAATTCCCTTTCTTTCCAAACCTCATAACGCCATTCATGGGCGAAACCTTCAGCAAGACCTTCTCGCCCACCATCTAAGATACATCTCGAACCTTGCCGTCCGCATAACTCTTATGACGTGACTGAGCTGTACGAAGTCTCTCCTGGATCACTTTTACCTTCTCTAAGGCATCCTGAACCAACTCTGTCCCCAATAGCCATGCCTCGCCGGGCTATAACCAACCAACCAGAGATCTACATTGTCTCCCATATAAGGCCTTATACGGTGCAATCTGAATACTGGACTGATAGCTGTTGTTGTAGGAAAACTCTACAAACGGCAGGAACACATCCCAAGAACCTCTGAAATCAATCACACAAGCACGCAACATGTCCTCCAATATCTGAATAGTGCGCTCGGACTGCCCGTCTGTCTGAGGATGGAACGCTGTGCTCAACTCTACCTGCGTACCCAACTCTCGCTGAAGTGTCCTCTAGAACTGAGAAGTAAACTGTGTACCCCTATTTGAGATAGTAGACACTGGAACCCCATACTATCGGACAATCTCCCAAATAAAGGTCCCTGCCAACCGCTCTGAAGAATAAGTCGCACATATCGGAATGAAGTGCGCAGACTTGGTCAGCCTGTCTACAATCACCCACATCAAATCAAAATTCTTCAAAGTTCGAGGGAAACCACTCACAAAATCCATTGTAATTCTCTCCCACTTCCACTCTGGAATAATCATCCGGTGAAGTACACCACCCAGTCTCTGATGCTCATATTTTACCTGCTGATAGTTGAGACACCAGGCTACATAACCCACAATATCTTTCTTCATTATCCTCCACCAATAGTGCTGCCTCAGATCCTGATACAACTTCGCGGCACCCGGATGGGTAGAATACCGCGAGATCTGAGCCTCCTCAAGAATCAACTCTCTAAGCCCATCTACATTGGGCACACAAATACGGCCCTGCATCGTCAATACACCATCATCACCAATGGTCACATCTCTGGCATCACCATGCTGAACTCTATCCTAGAGGACAAGCAAATGTGGATCATCATATTGGCGCTCTTTGATGCGATCATATAGGGAAGACAGAGAAACCACGAAAGCCAATACCCGACTGGGCTCCGAAATGTCTAATCTCTCAAACCGATTGGCCAAAGCCTGAACATCAACTTCAAAGGGCCTCTCCCCAACTGGAATGTACGCCAAACTCCCGATACTGACTGCCTTTCAGCTCAAAGCATCAGCCACTACATTGGCCTTTCCGGGATGATATAGAATAGTAATGTCATAAACCTTTAGCAACTCAAGCCACCTCCACTACCTTAAATTGAGATCCTTTTGCTTGAATAAATGCTGAAGATTGTGATGGCCGGTGAATACCTCACAAGATACGCCATATAAATAGTGCCTCCAAATCTTCAAAGCATGAAGTATAGCAGCCAACTCTAAGTCATGAATATGGTAGTTCTTCTCATGGGGCTTCAACTGACGAGAAGCATAAGCAATCACTCTACCCTCCTGCATCGACACACACCCAATCCCGACTCTCGAAGCATTACAATAAATGGAATAAAAACCCAAAGCTGATGGCAAAACCAACACCGGGGCTGTGGTCAAAGTTGTCTTGAGCTTCTTTAAGCTCTCCTCGCACTCGTCCGACCATACGAATGGAGCACCCTTCTGCGTCAACTTGGTCAAGAGCGATGCAATAGATGAAAAACCCTGAACGAACCGACAATAATAACCCGCCAAACTGAGAAAACTATGAATCTCTGTGGTTGAGGACGGTCTACGCCAACTCTGAACTGCCTCTATCTTCTTTGGATCAACCTGAATACCATCGTTGGACACCACGTGCCGCAGGAAAGCCACAAAATCGAGCCAAAAATCACACTTGGAGAATTTTGCATAAAGCTTCTCCTCCCTCAATCTCTGTAATATAACTCGCAAATGATGTGCGTTCTCCTCCTGGCTACGCGAGTAAACCAGGATAACATCAATAAAAACAATAACAAATGAATCCAGATACGGCCGAAATTCACTGTTCATCAAATGCATGAACGATGCTGGGGCATTAGTCAGCCCAAAGGACATAACAAGAAACTCATAGTGCCCATATCTAGTCTTGAAAGCAGTCTTCATAATATCTGAATCCTTGATCTTCAACTGGTGATAGCATGAACGGAGATCAATCTTGGCGAATCCCCTTGCCCCCAGAAGCTGGTTAAATAAATCATCAATACGAGGCAGGGGTTACTTGTTCTTCACCGTTACTTCGTTCAATTACCGGTAGTCAATGCAAATTCTCATGGTGCCATCCTTCTTCTTCACAAATAGAACCGGTGCAGCCTACGGTGACACACTAGGCCGAATGAACCCCTTTTCTAGGAGTTCATGAAGCTGATCCTTTAATTATTTCAAATCTTCTAGTGCCATGTGATACGGAGGAATGGAAATGGGCTGAGCGCCCTGCACCAGGTCAATACAAAATTTAATATCCCTATCCGGTGGCATGCCCGGCAGGTCTGCAGGAAATACATCAGGGAAATCACTCACAACAGGAAAAGAATCAAGGCTAGGAGTCTCAGCTCCAACATCTATCACAAACGCCAAATATGAAAGGCAACCCTTCCCAACCATACGCTGGGCCTTCAAGAAAGAAATAAATCTGCTAGGAACATAGTCAGTCATACCTCGCCACTCGATCCTCGGAACTCCTGGCATAGCCAAAGTGACTGTCTTAGCATGACAGTCTAGAATAGCATACCACAGAGATAACCAGTCCATGCTCAGAATGACATCAAAGCCTACCAATCTCAATAGCAATAAATCAACTTAGGTCTCCAACCCCCAATAGTCATAAAAAAAGACCGATACACGTGGTCTCCAACAATAGTATCGCCCACCGCAGTAGAAAAGTGAATAGGTAAAGTAAGACACCCTCGGGTCGTACACAGATGATGAGCAAAATATGAGGACACATAAGGGTGGGTAGAATCGGGATCAAATAAGACAGAGGCATCTCTGTGGCAGACTGGGATAATACATGTGATAACAACATCTGACGCAATGGCATCTATCCTGCCTGGGATAGCATTAAATCGAGCTTGGCTGCCACCTGATCGGCCTCCACCTCTGGGGTGGCCCCTGGCTGCCTGGCCTTACCTCTATCTGACTGGGCGGGTGCTGAAAAAGCTGGAGTAGAAGATGAGGACTGATCCCTCTAATGAAACTGACCACCACGACGTCGAGGAGACTACCTCTTTATATGGCCAAACATACCGCACTCGTAGCAACTACCAGGTACTAGTGAAGGGGACTGAAGGGAACCCCTCGCACCAGAATGACCAGCAGATACGCTCGGCGTAGAAGAACCTTGAGCTGAAGGGGCATAAGATGATCTTTGAGCTGGGAGGGCACTAAGTGAAGGCTGCACCTGCTGGAACCCCTGATGACCACAACCTGGAAATGCCCCACTATACTCTGGATGGGCCGACTGAAGAGGCCTGAAGGAACGGCCTCTACCACACTAGATTTGGCCCCTAGATGGAGCACCACTGAAACTGCCTGAGCCTCAAGGCCTCTTGGCCTCCCTCTCCTCATGCTCCCTGGGGCGAACCGTCTCAATATCACGAGCAATGTCAACCACCTCCTCGAACTAAGAACCCAATATACTCTCTCTCTTGTCATCAAAATGCGGAGTGAATAGTTAAGGCCATCCACAAATCTCCTGATCCTCTCCCGATCCGTCAGGATCATCCCAGTAGCATGACGGGCCAATTGTGAAAGCCTCATCTCGTACTGGGTCACAGACATGTCCCCCTGAGTCAACCACTCAAACTGTCTACGCAGCTCCTCTCTGCGGGACTGCGGTAGATACTTCTCCAAGAAGAGAGTGGAGAACTGCTTCCAAGTAAGGGGCGCTGCACCAACAGGCCTACACCTCTCAAAATCCTCCAACCAGGTAAATGCAGCCCCTGAGAACAGGAGGGTAGTAAATCCACACCACTCGACTCCAAAATCCCTGTGGTGAAAAGTATATCCTGACACTTGTCAAGAAAACCCTGGGCATCCTCGCCCTCAGCACCACTAAATGTTGGAGGCTGGGGCCTAACGAATCTCTCGAGATGACGCTGCTCATCGTCGGGCATAGTTGGAACCACAAAGTCCTGAACTGGTGCAATAGGCGGAGATGGTGCTACTCCCGGTGTCTGCAATCCCTGTACAACTTGCTCAGGTGTGCGAGTAGCGGGGATCTGATTGCCTCCCCTGGCCTGTGAAGTAGCTACTGTAGTAGTGGCTAAAACTGCCTGAGCCATGCCAGTGCAAACTAATAATATCTGAGCCAAGGCCTCCTGGAGACCCAGAATCACAATGGGCACTGCCGGTGCCTGAACAGGTGCTGTTGGAGCATCCATTGCTAGAGTATGGTCCTGAGATGGGGCAACTGGTGGATCAACAGGTGCTTCCCTCACTGCTCTACCTCGACCACGAGCATGACCGCGTCCATGGCCTCTAGTGGCCTCAGTAGATGGCACTGGTGGTCTTCCGCCACGTCTTTTAGCACGAGTCCTCACCATCTGCGAGAGAATATAATACATAAGTTTAGTTCTCTGATAAAAAAAGTCGCACGACAAGAATTTCAAGAATATGAAGTTTCTCCTAAAGGTTCTGCAGCTTCTCGAGGATAAATACAGATGTCTTCGTGCCGATCTGCGAGACTCTACTAAACCGGCTCATAATTCACTAAATCATGTAACCTAGGCTTTGATACCAACTTGCCACGACCCAAACCCCGGTATGATGCGCCCAACACACATCCATGCAAGCCCGACCTTTCAACAACATTTCCCAACTTAAATAGATCATTGATATAAAGCATAGGGGATAATTACTAAGACATTGTCTTAAAATTCTAGGAATAACGATGAAATATGTGGAAGTTTAACAAAATACTGCAACATAGCCCCACATGGAATCCGGTGTCACGAATATGAGCCTCCAATACAGAATGCCAACCTACTACAAGTCTGTCTAAGAAATGCAGAATAAAAGATGGAGATAGAAGGGAGAGATCAAGGCTGCGAATGCCATGCAGCTACCTCGATACTCCGTGATACTGCTGCTCAGCTAAACAAGTCCTCACTCAGCATGTAGGGTATCTGGATCTGCACACAAGGTGCTGGGAGTAATGTGAGCACTCCGACCCAGTGAGTAAAAAACATAAATAAAGGCTGAGAATAAGAAATCATGGAATAATACAAAGTAAACTATAATTGGCAGTTCAGAACATTTAATAGTGAAGCAACAAGCAGATGAAATCATAGTACAGATACTAAAGCAGGCATAATAGATAAAGAACAAATGCTTCAGTGCAATGCAATGCATATGACGGTACACTCTGGTACCCACTGCGGCGTCTAGCCCGAGCCATCCATTTATTTATCGTCGATGGCGCTCACTGGGGGTGTGTTTAGACTCCGGAGGGGTTCCTACAGCCCAAGCGCAATATCAAGCCATCTCATGGCATCAACCATGCTCTCGGCCTTAATATCAATATAATCAACTAGGCTCTCGGCCTCAATATCAATGTAATACTGCTGCGGTGCGCAGCTCGATCCATGCTCAGTCCAGAAATCATCATAAGCCCCTCGGGCATTTGTAAAACAGTAGTTCACAGCCCAAAATATCATTTAGAAGTATAATTTATGTTTTTAAATCATAAAAAGAAGGCTGAGTTTGCAAATCAGTATTTAAAACCTTGGACTGAGATCAAATAATATGCAAAATATGCGAAAACAGTGATATCAATCCCTGAAGGATTCAAATAATTGGCACGAAGCCTGAATATAACAATTGAATCCAAGTAAAGATGATTCTCAATTAAATTCTAGTCAAAACAGGGTAAAAACATCACTTGGAACAGACCAAGTCAGAATCCCCAATAACAAACGACCCCGTGCTCATCATAGAGTTCATGTCTCGCCTCAACATAGCGTTACGATGTGAAATTCCGGGGTTTCAAACCCTCAGGACATTATTTACATCTATTACTCACCTCAAGCTGTCCAAAAATCTAGCTTGCTATGCCCTTGCCTCTCGAATAAACCTCCTCGCACGTCAAATCTGACCAAAACCACAATGAATACGTCACAATATGCTAAAGGAATAATACCCAATCAAAAATGGTCAAACATGGAGAAATCCAAAATTGACAAAACGCGAGCCCTGGGCCCACTTCTCGAAACTCAGAATTTTTTGCATCAATGGACTCCTTACCTAGCCACGAGTCTATACATATCAAAAACTAAAAAATACGAGCTTATATGCTCCCTCAAATTGCAATTTTTCGTTCCAAAAGTCAAGCCCTAATTCCTCCCTTTTTAATCAAATTTTCATGAATTTAAATGTTGATTCTATAACTAAATGTTGTTTTTAGGTCATAAAACTCACCTCCAATCAATCCCAGTCAAAAACCTCTTTAATCCTCGCCCAAAAGCTCTCAAGGTTGTTCAACAATGGTGAAAATAATACCTAGCTCGTTGAGGAAATAATATAAATCTAACAAGTTATTTTCACATCTGCGGCTCCTTAGCCGCACCTGCGGCTTCTGCTTTTGCGATCCAATGTCCGCTTATGCAGACTTCCACTTAAAGACCCTGACTGCTTCTGCGGTCCAATTGTCGCTTCTCGGCCTTTTTTCGCTTCTGCAGAAATTCTTAAAATCCCAAGGCCCGCTTCTGCGACCTCATTCCCGCATCTGCTGCTTCATAGATGCCGCTTCCCTGACCGCTTCTGCGGAAACTGCCTTAAGCCCAGGACTTCGCATATGCGGCTTCTTCCTTCGCTTCTACTCGACCGCACCTATGTTCCCATAACCGCAGGTGCGAAAACACCAGATACCAGCAGTCATTTACCTTGAAAAAATTCCAAAACTCTCCGTTTAACCATCCGAACTCACCCCGAGGCCCCCGGGACCTCAACCAAAAGCACCAAAGCATCCTACAACGTTATTCAAACTTATTCTAATCATAAAAACACATCCAACAACACAAAAATCCTCATTTCTCATCGAATTCAAGCCTATGTTCTTCTAAAACTTCCGAAACGCGCAATCGATCAAAAACTCAACCAAATCACCTCCAAATTATCTGAAATTTTGCACACACATACCAAATCACCTAATGAAGCTACTTCAACTCTCCGAATTCCATTTCGACCCTCGGATCAAAACCTCGCCTATCAACCGGATATCACCAAATGCTAACTTTGCCAATTCAAGCCTAATTCTACACCGGACCTCCAAAATCACTTCTGATCACACTCCTATGTCACAAATCACTTCCCAAAGCTAGCCGAATCACTAGAATTAATATCCGAGCCCTCTAAATCATAAGTCAATGTCTGATTGACTTTTCCAAACCAAATCTTCCTTAAAGAGACTAAGTGTCTCATTTCCTACCAAAACTAATCCAATTCAGCTCTAACACACCAAATATCGATAATGAAATATGAAGAAGCAAAAAATGGGGGAAACGGGGCGTAACACATAAGACGATGGGTTGGGTCGTCACACCTAATTTCACGATAAGTGCCATTATGACCTGTTCTATTTTTGGGTCATGACAAGTTCGTATCAGAGCCTAGGTTACATAGGTTACACTTAAACTTTCTGATTGATGCAAAACACACTGGCAACGCAGGCTACAGAAGTGTATAGTAAGGCTCCAAAACTCCAGAATGTCTAACAACTGAAAGAAAGAAAACTAAGTATTATAGATAGATTAAGAGGGACACTTGTCGGTCTGCAGACACATATGATCTACGTCAAAGTCTTCGTAGTCCTCCTGCCTCACTGATAGTGCGCCTGAGTAGAGGTACCAGGATGATCTGCACAAGGAAAACATGCGCAGGAAGGGCATGAGTAAACAACAGTGGTACTCAGTAAGTGACAAGCCTAACCTCGATTTAGTAGTGACGAGGAATGTCAGGGCCCTATTAAGTGAAAATATAACAATAACAATAATTAGTAGTATAAAAATCTGACAAAAATAATAAATACAGCAGTGTAATAAGCCAGGTCAACGAGGAAATAAAAACTACAAAGATAGAGTAAAACACAGAGTAAACACAACTCAATGTCAAGATAACAATGAGCATCTCCCAGGATACCGTGCTGTAGCCCTTTCCTCAACTGTCTAGTGGATCTCCCAGGACACTGTCCCGTAGTCCAACTCATGTACCATAAAAGAAGAATCTCCCGGGATACCGTCCCGTAGTCCCAAAGTAAAAGTGCATGGGGATCTCCCGGGAATCAAACCCGTAGTCCCAAAGTAAATAGACAAGGGGGGGAGCTACTGGAATCTCACATTCGTAGTCCCAATGTAAATGCGCAACCACAACCAGAAACAACCAATAAATGAAGTACGAAAGACAAACAACAGATAGAACTAGCCTAGCATGCTTCACGTAGTGCAGTCAAAACAACTTAACAATTAGACAATCAAATCAGCTATGCATGCTTTTCCTAATCTAGCATAAGTCATAACTTCAAAAAGAATAAAGCAAATAAGAATAAGAACTAAATTTCCATAGCTTAAGTAAAAAACCGAGATTTCATCAATCGGCTCAAGTTCGTGCTCGTCACCTCAAGCACAAGGCACTCAAATATCAAGTAAAATCCTAAGGGGAAAGGTCCCCCCCTCAAGGTTAGACAAGGCACTTAGCTCGAACAGGCTCAATATCACTAGGAATGGCGCCTTTGCCACGAGTATCTGACTCCAAATGACCCAAATCTATTCAATTCAAT
>MU724622.1:3263-58026 GCA_026770625.1 Nicotiana glauca
GGTATGGGCCCTTTAGATCTTGTTTGATAATGGTATGGTGCCAGTACATTCTAAGCTAACTGTTTGAAACTGGAAAAACAACAAACTTGTCAGCGTTAGAGTTTTAACACGTATTGCAATTGCACGTAGGGGGATGCAATGTTCCTAGGCAGTTCAACCATTTCTAGCATGTCTTTGCTCTGACCGCATGCATCATCCCGACTTATTTTATTTGTGCCTCTTTCAAGTGTTTCTGAAACCCTCCATTTATTATTTTTTTTCTTTTTCTTTTTCTTCTTCTCCTTTTTTATTTTTCATTCTCTTACTCTTTTTTCTTTTTTAGTGGTGGTCGAATCTTATGGGGATTGCCTACGTATCATGTCCTCGCATGAATCAGACCATGCATAGTTCTGCCTACAAGTGCAAAAAATAAAGAAACCAATTTTTTTTGGAATTTTCCACTTTTATTAGCAAAAACAAAAAATTTTTTGAAAGGAAACCCGAAACAGACTACAGACTTTGATGCGAAAAAGGGAAATACGAACTCCAAAGGACAACCGATTCTGAATACAAAGAAAATACAGACTCAAACTATGAATGTTTTAAGGCTTTAAAATTTGGTGCCCGCGGGGCGTTGTTCGGCCTCGCCGCGGGCTTTGGTGCGAGGCCCCTCTGCAGATCTTTCAAGTCTTCCATGATCTGGTGGACATACATCATTATTGAAACAAAGAAGGTGGTACGGGACATATCCTCACAAGCTAGGCACTTCATGGTGATGTAGTGCCCGATATCTTCGATTCTTCCCCTGATTCTATCCCTTTCCACAAGCAATTGCTCTATTTGTTGATTCCGCATCCCCAGCACTCGAGTGTTGTGGAAGAGTTGATCTTGAAACTCCTGCATCTGCTTTTCCATCCGTGCCATTAAGTCATGACAGCGTTTCCTATCGGCTCTGAAGTCTTTGGCTTGCCTGAAGAGACGTTCTTCAAGGGTGGATATTGTTTCTCTCAATATAGAGATGCTCCCTTCGTAGTCCCTCTTCATCTGCCGCAAATGCAGTTTCTGCTCTTCTGTACCCCTTGCCCATCTGTCCTTGATCCTTGTCATCCTGGCTTCAAATTCTTCCAAACCTTCTTGGCATTCGATGAGTTGCCATTTTAACTCATTTATCAAATCCTCATCAGACCGACTCCTTGGGTGTCTATCGACATCTATTCTCATCTGTCGGATTTGGGCTTTCAAGGCTTCATTTTCCTGAGTCAACTTTTTTTTATCCCCTTCATCGGTGGCGGCCTGCAAACTGCTTTCAAACCGGAGATCCTGGACCTGTTTTTCCAATGTCCTTATGCGGGCCCTATATTCGCGTTCTTTATCCAGCCAAAGTCGCGGTTCTTGTGATGCATCCACAAACTCCTATATGTGCGGCCTTTTGGTTAGCCGTTCTGGGGCGTCTCTAACAATGTTCTTCCTTCTGTACCAAGCGAGGTAGGCTGGTGAGACTTCGCCTCTGGATAGGTCACGCACCCGAGTATTTGCCGTCAAGTACTGGCATTCATTCCATATAGAACGAACGGTCTCTTCATGAAATTGGCCATTGGTGCTAACCTCGACCGCATAAACACTGAGATCTTCATCTGGGTGTACCACCTGACACCTTCCTAACTGTCTCATCACCCGGTAAGGCGCATAAGGCTGAATACCTCGGAGTCCCATTAAGAGGAAGTAAGGACCTGTGGCAGGCATATACAAAATTTCTTCTACAGGAAGCCAACCTAACGTCCAATCTATTTGCACTGCAGTGACGGTACGGAGATAGGATACCCAGTCTTCAAACCCTTCCGGCAACTTGAGCCCTGAAATCCTTGTGTCATACTCTTCAATGCAGCCTTTGTCTATAGATCTGTAGCTCACATACTGAGGGTGGTGACACAAATGCTCGATCATCCACATTTGCAACAATAAATTGCATCCCTCGAAGAAATCTGCCACGGCTTTACAAGCTGTAAGAGCCCGGTACACCTTTGATACTATCATAGGGGACAGCGTGCTTTTGTTATTGGTAATTAGGACCTTGACGGCTCCAGCCACTTTCAGATTGATGTTTCTATCTTTCCGGGGAAACACCACAATGCCCAAGAAGGCTACCATGAAGGCGAACCGCCTATGTTCATCCCATTTTGTCTGATTTCCACTACTACAAACCCCACTTTCTGGATCGTTGAATCCCCCTATATGCCCATACCTACGGTATATGAAATGTAGAGTGGAAAAACCCCTATCCAATTCAGGGTACGGGACTCCCTTGCTTATCTTTAGTAGATCCATGAACTTGTGTGAATTGACGGCTCTCGGAGCAATCAGATATTTATGCCTTAGCCCCTCGGTAATGTCCATATAACCCGCTATCTCTTCCAAGGTTGGGGTAAGTTCAAAATCCGAGAAATGGAATACATTGTGGGCCTGGTCCAAAATGTAACCAAAGCCTTTATGATGTCACATCTAGGTCTGACGTTCAACAAACTGGTGAGACCCCCCAGATGTAGTTTGATTTTATCCTGCTCCGACTTTCCCAAATCCTCCCACCACAAGCGCAACTCCAAAGGGATCTTGCTCCTAACTGTTAGTGGCGAACTTGGACCCGTGCTCATTCTGCACATTTATTAAGGGGTTTTAAGCAAAAGGTAAAACTTATTTGACTCACTACCAAAACCGACAACAATGTCTTCAAATTAAAATACAAGGCCCGATTTTTCGAGCACGACCTTCCAGCACTTCGGTGACGAAGGTTTTGAGGCTGTGTGGGCTAACTGGTCCAAACCTTAGAAACGACCAGAGGTGGCTGTTTAGGCAAATTCAGCCTTCCGGCGTCCCTTTCGGGAACATTCGGCTATTTTTGACAAAACGGCACCGCCCGACTTATTGATTAAAATTTGACATTTTTTGGTGATTTTCGCAAAATGGGAAGTTGGACTCGACGACGGTTGCCTACGTATCCCACACCCTGTGAGAATCAAACCAGCGTAGTTCGCCCAAATAAAACAAACTATATTTTAAAACGAAACATATTTTTTTTTTCAAATAATTGGCAAATAAAACGAATTATTTTTTTTTCATTTTAAAACACAAACTATTTTTTGAAAACCAAATCACATTTTTTCTTTATTGGCAAATGAAGCAGAATATTTTTTAAAACATTTTTTTCAGTGGAAAATAAACAAACTATTTTAAACTATAAAACTTTTTCTTCTTTTGTTTTTTTTTCAAATAAGTTAAACTAAAAAAAACACATTTTCCTTTTCGTTTCCTCAGAGTTTCGACACTACTTGGATATTGGTTTTATTTTTCTAAAAAAAAAATAGTTTATCTCCCTACACTGCTATTCTTTTTTCCTTTTCCACAATTTCCCAGTATTCCCGATTTTCAGAAGCCGGTCAGCATGCAAGTCTGAAGCAAATAAATGCGTAAAACAAACAGGATGCAGCAGGATGGTCTTTTTTCTATTTCAGGTCGCCTGTCCTAGACGGATCCAACCCCTGTGTTGAGTCCCCTAAGTCGAATGCAACATGATGCAAATAAGCGTTCCTACTAGGGATCCGGCACGAGGTTTTGTTATACTAGTTTATCCTGGGTGTTTGTTCTAGGAATGGCTTACCCGAGTGGACAACTCGAGCCGAGGATGGGAACTGCGTACCGGTAACTGAAAGATCATCCGGCTTTGCAACTCCTCCGAATCCTCATTCTATTTTGGGATATAACACTAATAAAAAGAAGTCACGACCAACGTGCACTCCTCAGAAGAGTGAAGAGAGGGATATCGGCACAGTTTATACATACAGTTCAAATAATATCAAAGCGGTAAAAAAAACATCATTTTGCACATTTAAGCCCAATCAGATAATAAATAAAGTCAAATACAACAATTATTCTAAGCTCGAATTTCTAACCCTGAACCGGTGGTTCTGGGTTAATGTATCCCCAGCAGAGTGGCCAGAGCTGTCGCACCTCCTTTTTCCGCTACCGCACCCCGCGAAGGGTGTAGTAAATGGAGTTTTTCCAATTAAAGGACAATCGAAACGGGATTTATTATTAAGAATTGGAGTTGCCACTTGAGAGATTTATGGTGTCCCAAGTCACCGGTTTGAATCCCGAATCGAGGAAAAAATTGACTCCTTATTACAGTCTATGAATCAGAAATCCGAATAAGGAATTCTGTTAACCCGAGAGAAGGTATTAGGCATTCCCGAGTTCCTTGGTTCTAGCACGGTCGCTTAACTGTTATATTCGGCTTATTTATCTGATTTTTAAACATGCTCAAACCTATGTGCAAATTTTTACCTTTAACCGCTTTTAATATTATCATTATTTTAAAAAGAATTGCAACGTCGTAAAAATGCGTCTCGAACCACGTCACATCAATGTACCCATGGTTGTTGACACACCTCGACTCCGTTAAGATTTGGATTTGGGTCACATAAATGTGCACCCGAATTTAGAAAAGTAATATTATTAAATACGCGCCTAAAGCAACTAGCATATTATTATTTTGAGGAAGGACGTGGAATTCGTTAAACGACATGTCCTGAAATCTAAGTAATTATTATAACCATTTATTGAGGGTCCCGCAGTTTGTGCGTTTTATTTGGCGAGGCTCGTCTCATTTTTATTAAGAGGCAAACCAAAAAGCGACTATGATTTTTCTATATTTTTGTCTCTAAGAATAAAAGAAATGACCCTAGTTAATTAATTACTGGACTAAGACCAACCATAGGAAAAATTACACTCGAGTCTACGTCAAAAGAGTGGTTAGTCACAGGCCTTGGCCCAGGCCCAAATGGGAAGGAAATTAAAATCGGACCTGGGCCTGCGTATTAGATAGACTGAAGCCCAAATGTCCTGGGAATAGGCTGTTGGGCCTTGATCTTTTAAACTAAATGGCTCATTGATTCAATTGCGATAACCAGTTACTGAGTTTATGCTAAACCGTTCCAAATAGGCATCTCAAATCAATTACTGAACATTGACTTCTTTAGTAAAAATAAAACCATTAGAAGCTAGGAAATCAAAGTTGATGCTTGGGTATGACCCACAAATGTTGTTGCCTACCCCAAATTCTAATACTACTCGAATTGACAACTTCAATTTCACACTTATACTTTCTCGTTCTTGCGATCAATGTAATACTATTTTAATTAGCAATTAATGTAAGAGTTGACATCATTTAGGAACTATCATTATTTGCTATCATTATCCAATATGCTTTTCAGCCTAGCGATTTTTACTCAGATGACTCGTGATTTCAGAACTGAACACATTGAACTCACACACTGAAATACAAAAAAAACCGTTTGAACCTGTTTTATAACTACTAAAAATGAATTACGCTAAACTACTCTATACTATACTAGTAACACAAATTAAAATTGCTGACTACTGGATGCAAATGCTCGCAGGCAGACATAAATTTCAATCCACAATACATGGTTTTAAAGCAGTCCTCAAAACAGTCCAATTAATTCAAAAAAAATAGTTTTTAGTCCATTACAGTCCCATGTAGATCAAACTAATCTAAACAATTGATTTAGCTACATGAATGCATAAGCTATATATATTAACAGTTAACAGTTCTTTTAAGCAGACTCAAGTGAAATAACAAGCAATTCTTCATCATTGACTTCCCAGGTCATTCATACATTGGAATCAACTTTCCACATTATTATAGACAAGGAAAGTGTACCTGAATTGGAAATACAAAAAGAAGAAGAAGGAACAGTCAGCAGCAACAAATCAGTAACAACATTAATCCCAGCAATACAACAGTTTACATCAACCAACACAACAATTTCAACTCCAGGAATGACTCACTGACCCCCAGAACCAAACAGAAATAGAAATTGACCCACAACAATACCAAACAGCTTTAAAAATAACTCCAACAACTCAACAGACCATGATTCACTCAAAAGCACCAAGTTCGACTTGAAAACAAATAATTTATGGAGGATAACTATTGGAACTCTCAATCACTCGATGTAACAGTATTTTCTGATATTTTTTCAATGGAACAATAGCTCTCCTCAAAACTGAAAATGATCTAAAACACTGAAAGTATTCTCTCAAACTAGCTGAACCACTGATTCAACAAGAGAAGACCCTTTTTCACTCTCAGCCTGATCCCCCTTTTTAACTTTCAGTTTTCCTTAAATGTTTTTAGCTCTCTCGCTCTCAGATTTTCAGAATATTTTCTCAGTGTATTCTCCCCTCCTGATTCTGTTTTCCAGCCTTTTAATAGGCATTCAATTAGTGCATCCTCCACTTTCAATTCTACTTTTCACTTCTTAATTAAACCATTATCCTAGTGCCTTTTAATTTAATCAATAGTGTCCATTTTTAGTCCTTAAAATCAGCAATAAGTGTCGTTTCCACTAAGGAATGTTTTCACTTAGTTTATTAGCAGCCTCTAATCTATCCCCTTGATTTCAATAGTTCCCCAAACTACTATTACATTAAACTAATGGTATTTAAGTACCCAACTATCAGACTACTATCAGTAAATAATTTTCCCAACTTTTCCATCCCCAAAATGCCCCTGAAACCCCCTGAAAATTACTGCCCTGCCCTTAAACTATTAATTTGTATTAAAAACCAATTAATTCTAATATCTGTTTAAAACTAACAATTATCTAAAAACTAAATTCTGATTAACAGCTATAACCAATCCTTAAATGATTCCCGATTCAACATAAACAAGTGAATCTGAAATTAAAGCACAACCAGGCTACTTAGCTCAGCAAAATCAAGCAACAATTGAATTCAAACCATTGAACTCAAACAATAATTGAATTCAAACTAGACCAAACAACATTACAACAAGAACACAATGAATAAACTATCCTAATTTCAGATTAAACCTAAATACGAACAAGGGACTCTGTAAATACATTGGATAACAAATAGAACTGAATTCTTAGGCAAGGACAAATGAACTACAAAGAGCAGGGGAATCAACATCACATAAAGCAATTTTGAAATAACAAACAATGTGACCAGAACTACTGAACTATAAACAAGACTAAATTAATCGACGATAACTAATTAATTGATTGCATAATTGACAACACATAATCAGAAATAGATAAACAGGCAATTCACGTGGCATTGACAAAAATAGGGATTTATAATAAAAACTTAATTAATTGACGAAACTATTCGAATCGATTATACAGCCTATAATATATACTCAGCAACGAACAGAAATAAATTTGACCAAATAAACAGGTCTGAGGGAGAAGAAACAGAACAGTCAACAAAAAAAATCGAAAAAAAATCAAAATAACAAAGCTAAACAAATAAATAATAAATCAAAATAGAACAAAAAGAAGGAAAAATACCTCAAAAAGGATCAGAAATCAGATGGACTTGACCAACTCGGACTCGAACTTTTTGAGGTCAAACGGACCTTAATCGAGTGTTCTTGACTAAGAACACTTGACTTAGGTCAATTGTAACCTCAATCGAGTGTTCTTGACTAAGAACACTTGACTAAGGTCAATTGTGACCTCAAATTCTTTTGGTTCTTCTAGGGCTCGTTTGTTTGATTTAAGATTCGAATGGTTCCCACAAGATTCGAAGGGAACCATTGGTGGCTTAGAGGTGAGGGAAGCCTAGGGGTGCGGTGGTGTGAGTTTGGGGTGGATTGGGGTAGGTTTAGATTTTGCTCGAATCTTCAATCAAAGATTCGAGAAGCTGGGGTATGATTCGAAGGAAACAGACCGTGGATTTGGGTTGAGGGCGGTCAGATGGCTTAGGGCTGTTAATTTGGGGACCGACGGCGTTGTTGCCGCCGGGTTTCCGGTGAAGGGGTATGGTGGCGGCTAGGGTTTCATGGGGCTGTTTGGTTTAGTCTCTGAGAGAGACGAGATAGGAACGGGGGGTGTTTGGCTATGGGGGGAGGGGGGGCTGGGTAAAAGATTAGGATTATATACGGTAGAGGGAATTAGATCCTGGCCGTTCGATCAAGTGGGATCGACTGCTAGGATTAATTAACTAGAAAGAAATGGTGTCGTTTGGGTGCAGTAACGGGTGAGACCGGGTTGGGGAATGGGTCGGGTTAGTTCAATGGATATAGGGGGGTATTTTGAGCCGTTGGATCATGATCAAATGGATGGCCGTGATCGATTGTCCTCAAAACGACGTAGTATAACCATCATACTACGTCGTTTCGCTGTTCTGAGAGAGGGGTGGCCTGGACCGGGTAGGAGACATTTGTTTGGGCCTGATTTTATTTAAGAAAATGCGGCCCAATTCCGAATTGTTGTTTTTTTTCACTCTTTTCTTTTTCTTCTATTAATTTCCTTTTCAATTCCTAACTACCAAAATTACTAAATTAAATTGTAAAAACCAAAAAAAATAACTTAGCAAAATATAAATTAACCCCTAATAATTAACGCACAAGATTAAACACTAATTAAAAATAAAAATCACACAATTGTATATTAAATGACAAAAATTATAACAAATACATATTTTTGGTGATTTTCTTTTCCTTTAAAACCAAATTATGGTTTAACTAATTCCTAATTGTAAAAAAAAAATAAAAATCCTAAGTGCACAGGCATATATTTTTTGTATTTTAATTAATTAAAACAAGACAAATATTTACAGACAAAGCACAAATAATTATCCAAAAAATATCAAGCAAATTCTCAAAATTGTACACAGAGGAAATTTGTTTTATTTTTGATTTCTTTTGAAGTAGCTTTCGTGAAGCAAAAATCACGTGCTCACAACAACAAGTGCACAATAATTTGTAATTCACTGAGGAAAACAAATAATGACAAGTAGCAATTAAGTCACATAAACATATAACAATTATGACACAAATTCAAGACATGACGTAGTACAAATATACCTTGACTCAATAATAACAAGCAACACAACAAAAGGAAAAATGTCAACATAAAGAATCACACTGATAGTGGAAATGAGATAATTAAATGCAGTTGAACAAATAGTAAAAAAAAGAAATCACATCAAACAGCAATAAGTGCACGGCATCACCCTTCGTGCTTTTACTCTCTTCCTCACCCAAGCAACAATCACAGTTAAGGGGCAAGGGAATAAACTGGAAAATATTAATAGGGGTCCAACAAGGACTCAATAAATATGATAAAATTTCCAGTAAGGAATATGTCTAACAATTCCATGAATATTTTGTTGGCAAGGGAATAATTTAATTATTCTTTCTCTTTCTTTCATTCTTACTCGGCAGTTCATTTATAATTTGAGCCAACGCTCCTCAAATATTAAACATCACAATTTCCTTCTCATACTTTTCACAATGTATATAGTTCATCATTTAGACATGGAAGATATAGCAAAGTCTAAATATTCACAACAATAAGACTCACGGTCATACTAGACACCAATGTATAGATACTCGTCACCATGTCTATACGTTGTACTCGATAATTAGCAAATAACAAATATGACTTAACTCCTATTCCCTCAAACACTTACCTCACTTTGCAACCAATTCAAAATTCCAACAAGCTTTTGCCTCGCGAATTCGTGCTCGAAATTCTCAAATCTAGTCATAAACAATTTGATTAAGTCAATAAAAATTATAGGAATTAATTCCATATGAAATTCTACATTTTTCATTTAAAATCCGAAATTGCACTAGAAATTAGCCTGTGGGTCCCACGTCTCAGAACCCAACAAAAATTACGGAATATGAAACCTCATCCAACTACGAGTCCAACCATACCAATTTTATCAAAATCCGATATCAACTCGACCCTCAAATCTTCAAATTAAACCAAGAGGGTTTTCAAGATTTTCTCAACTAAAATCACCAATTAAATGCCAAAACTAGTAATAGATTCGGGTAATCTAACCAAAATTAAGTTAAGAACACTTTACAGAAACACGTTAAACGACGTCCGTTTTCAACCAAACTTTACAGAAAGCGCTTAAACCACATATAAGACCTGTACTGGGCGCCAGAACCAAAATACGGGACCGATACCATCATTTTTTAATCAAATTTCATTTTCATTTTTCTTAAACATTTTTAGAAAATAATTTTACTCAAAAATTCTTTTCTCGGGCCTGAGACATCGGAATTTGATTCCGGGCATACGCCCAAGTCCCATATTTTTCTACGGACCTTCCGAGACTGTCAAATCACGGGTCCAGGTCTGCTTACCCAAAATGTTGACCGGAGTCAAATTTATTCGTTTTAATATCAAAACTTAGCAAACTTTCACAAAATTTCATATTTGAGCTTCCGGCTATGCGCCCGGACTGCGCACGCACATCGAGACGACTGTAAATGAGGTTTTCAAGGCCTCAAAAGCTCGGAATGGATAAGAAAACAAGTGATGACCCTTTGGGTCGTCACATATTATTTAATCATGACATTTACATTTTGTATATATTTAGTTTTTGTATCAAAACTTTTCAATTGTTTGTTAAATTTTATATTTGATTAAACACCGTCTCATCAAGTAGTTAAGATAATCTATCTCACAAAAAGTTGTTGTCATGTGATCACGAGGTCACGGGTTCGAGCCGTAGAAATAATCTCTTGCAGAAATGTAGAGTAAAGCTGCGTACAATAGGCTCTTTTGGTTTGGCCCTCCTGGACCTCGCGCATAGCGGGAACTTAGTGCATCGGACTGCCTTTTATCTCACGAAAAAGAACAACAATCTAGTAAAGATCCGATCAACTAACCATGAAAATTATAAACCTTTGATCCTAACATGTGTAACATTTCTACAGACCAAAATAAGAACATGTATATCCATTGTCCAAATATCCTTAGGTTCCTATATCTGGTCATTAAAAACTGATCTGAGCATTCTTAATTATTTGTTAAACTAGTCATGTGATAGAACTGATTGATAGAAAACAACTTAGTGTTTTAGCACAATCTCCAGTTCATGCTAGCCTCACATATTGATTAGCTCATATTTATTAAATATTTTTTATCATGATTAAGCACGACGTTGTCAAACATTTGCAAACAAAGCTTTGTTTCCGAACTTGGAAGTTAGTTAAAGTCTACTTATTGATAGTTTGTAAAATATGTTTGTATATAATGCCCAGGAATAAAAACAAAAGGACCGTAAATTCATAAATTCAAACATTAATAAAAATTAATCATAGAGTCTATGCTTATCTATTGCGATTAATCATGAGGTCCCATGCTTCGTAATGGAGTTGTTCCGATTCACGGGTGAAAAAAATTGGCAAAAAAGTAATCCATCGTCTTTGTGGGTACATTAAAAAGGATAAAATAAATTAAATAACTTAAAATCTCGTACTCACTTCGTCCAAATTGATGTGACGTATTTGTATTTGGAGAGCCAAATGAATTATACTTAACTTTTTTCATATGCCCTTTAATAATTAATTTATTGTGACTTATAATATCTTTTACTTAGTTTTTAATAAATAACTTTATTTCGAAAAACTTAAAGATTCTATATTCAAATGCGCACAATCAAAATTAAGAAATTTGAATCTCAAAAAGCGAAAAGTATCACAAAAATTGTGACAGACCTCAATCTCAAATTATCAGTCGTGGTTAATTGTTTTAAATAATTTGTCACTTTAGAAGTTCAAGACAAAATTAATTATCCATTTCCTTTTTTACCCTTAGTAATAATTATCCTTGAAGACTACAAACACCTTAATTATGCATAACTTTATTTAAATACCAATGAAGAAAGATTAATTATCGATACGTGAATAAGGGTAAAATAGTCAAAATTTCATCCTAATTAATTTTTCTTAATAAGAGTGTACAAAAGAATCATGACAGATAATATGAGATGAAGGGAATATCAGTAAGTAGAAAAATTCTATTTCCTTGAAAGAAACTTCATAGACTATCAAATCTTCTGCATGGAAATTTGTATAATTACTCGCCCTCGAGATATATATGTAATAGAAGCCTTGTTGGTTTCTAGCTAAAACTTATTGCCTTAAAAAATAAACCTAAAAAGTAGAACCGCCAATATGGGTCAGGTCAGGCCAGCCCGTAATTCAACAAGGTTGTGCTAGAATTTTTGGAGCCCATTTAAAACGAGGTTTTAAGCCTGACCCGAGTAAGCACGTGGCTCGTGAGGCTTGACTAAGGCTGGGCCGTGGGCCTAATAAAAATATTTAGTTAAGATATAAAATGTATACTGCCTCTAGCAATAGAAAGTCAGAACTAGATTTTTAATTAGAGGAACCAAAGCTTGATCTTGAGAAGTTTCAAGAGATGTATTGGAAGGACCATTGTATAAAGTATCCCGATCTTTTAGTGATGGCGCGTGATATACTTAGCATTACTATTACCATTGTAGCATCTGAATCAACATTTAGCATTAGTAGGCATGTTCTGACAAAGTACAGAAGTTATATCCATCATGTAAATGTTCAAACACTTGTTACTACTCGAAATTGGCTGTACGACTTTTCCCTAACTCAAACTGGTAATTATTTTTTATGTGAATTTGAATATTATTAATTTTTAAGATTTTGTTATTTTTAATATTTAACTAATTAGTATTGCATGTGAATTTTAGATGTATAAGAAAGTGAAGATATTAAGACATCCTTGTCACAAGCGAATTCAAATGTGTTTGATGAAGATCTGTGTTGGATATCCCATAAACATCATGGACGTTCTCCTGAATAGTTTGTTTTGAATTTTGACTTTTAGTGAATGAAATATAGTCTTGTCTTTTACTTTTTTTTAGTGTTTATTGTGATATATTGGAACAATATAAAAAACTATTAAGTTTTGCAAAAAATTTCCTATAAGATATTTTTTAACTTTCAAATATTTATCTTTTTCAAGTTAGAACTTAAAAAAAAATATAAAACTATATTTTATAAAATGATATGCCGGGCCGTGGGAGCCCGCGACCCACATAACACTGGGGTGGGCTGACCATTATGAGACCCATCAAAATGATGGGCTAATCTAGCCATCAAAATGATGGGCTAGCCTAGCCCAACCCATCAATTGCTAAAGTCCACATGGTCTGGATTGGGCTAATCGACCCGACCCATATTGACAACTCTATTAAAAATAATTCATCAATAGTGCTTTAGTTGTTACACTAGATAAATGTAATACCTAAGATGATCAATTAATGTATTCTTGATTTTTAAGTTTTTCTATTCCCTTTGTTTCAATTTAGATGAGATAGTTTGAGGCACATAGTTTAAGAAAAAAGAAGGCTTTTAAAACTTGTGGTCATAAAAGCTCAAGGGGTAAAAGCTTTGTGAGACCATAATATTTGTATGGTTATAAAAGCTTCTCATAAAGGGTAAAATAGGTAAAATGAAGAGTTTAAAATTGAATTATTTTTAATTATAGAAATGTGTCATCCTTTTTAAAACGGACTAATAAGAAAAGTGTGTCATCTAAATTGAAACATAGGGAGAGTACTTATTATAAGTGAGAAGAGGGTGTAGGAACACAACAATTTTGAATTGTACAAAATGCACCGTAAATTGTACTTTATATTTGGGCATCAAAACGTGTTCTATGTATTTAATTTACCAAACCATGTGTATGTCAGATGTTATAGCTCTCTACGAAATTATCTATCTCTTCGCAACTGCTCTCTGCAATTATCGACCTACTTCAAGAGTTTGGGTGAGTTTTTAAATTCTTCCAGGCTTCTCTGAATCTATATGTTTGAGTTTTCTCCTCTTTCTCGTTACCGAATTCATGAATTCTTTTTTCCTAATTTTACATTATGTTTGTTAAGCCCGATAAGTTTTTTCCCCTGTTGTGACTTTCGCTTATGGATTTCTTTAATTCGAAGTTCTATCCATTTTTTCGATGTTGGTTTCCCTATTCTATTTTGAATAATCTCTTGCCAGATATTCTACATGCATGTCCGATTTTGATATGCAAGTCTGGAAAGAAATACGATGCATATTCTTTGGTTCTGATTCTGGTTGTGCAAAAGGGGATTTTTAATGTGAAAATTTTGTTCTTCAGACGTGCGGATTGAGGATGAAATAGTTGCTTGGGAACAAATCAAATGTAACACCCCGAAAATTTTTGAAGTATTTAAAGGCTTTAAAGAAGATCGGCATGTGCTAATTAAATTAATTTACGGGTGAACAAGGGCTAATGATATAAATGATATCACTTGAATATGATAATATGTGTATGAGGTATATTAGAAATGGTTTATGGTCTAAGAAAATCCCTAAGGCTAAGTCAAGATGGAAATTATATAATGGGCTAAAGTTTTAAGTGAGTTAGCACAAGTCTTAACTTCAAACGAGCATAAATCTCAAGATATAAAGTTTTATATGGTATATGGCCTATCAAATGAAAGTTCTACATTTCTAGTTTCTAATGATTCAAACTGTTCGACATTTGGATATTTCTACAATGAGTTATGGGCTTCTTACAAGAAGAGGGTAGTGTAGCTATGCAACAAGCTATGCAACCTGCGTAGGCTACACAGCTTTAGGGGCCATTTTAAAGGGGCAGAAACAAGGGGTTTAGAGAGAGAAAAAGTTAGTTCTTCAACTTAGAATTGATTTCTAGAGAGAAGGAGGAGCTCTTCCACTATAGATACGTCATGGTAAGTTATTTTGATACAAGGATGATTATATTACATCATTTAGTGATAACACTAACACTACTATGGATCAAATCCATAAGAAATTGGTAGAATCTTCAAGAACATCAAAAAGAGGAAAAGTGAGATTCTTCCACCAAGAGGTAATCCCTTCACTATATATATATATATATATCATACTGAGTATGGGTAGCATGTTCATGATTTATTTGAAATTATAATGCGATATTGTATGAGCCCTAAGGGTGGGTCTTGAAAATAATATTTTAGGCAAAAAAGAAGATGAATAGTGATAGATTGCTATAAAGAAATTGTTTGGAGTTTCTAATGATTCCAATAGACTTGATAACTTAATTGATGAATGAATTGAATAGAGAATCACCATTTGGACAAGATACCACACTAGTTATTCTTGAAATGAGTGTTCTTGACCAGGGTTTTGTTAGAGAAGACAATGAATAATGACTTGATGATGTTGGGTAATTAATGTAGTATTATTAATGATTCCAAATGAGTATTAAATAATAATAATGGAATTGAAGGCTAATGAGTGAGCCTATTGGATAATTTGGTATGGTTAGAGGCTTGTTGTCAAATTGTGAAGTCCAATTCTCTTTAAAAACATATCTTAAATTGATACATTATATTATTTGGAAATGTGCATCCGCACTTGTAGGACAAGAGGAAAAGATTTCACCATGTGTTTATAAATTGTTGCCTATGAAGTGTCACATAATATTATAAAAATCTTATTTTCAAAACTTGTTGGCAAAACGACACTTAAGGAAATTCTTATAAGTTTTATTAAACTTATTTGTTGATAAGAGTATAAAATTCTCTAGTGCTAAAGATATGTTTTCATGAAAAAGTTTATCTTTTGAAATTTTAATGAAGGAAACACTTGTTGTATCTTTAGATTGATGTTAATTGCTAAAGGTTTTAACATGAAAAAATTTATTCATTTGATTTTGTTCTAATGGTTTGGATTGGCTATGAAAATCATGATTTGATAAAAATAGATCCTTTGAGTCAATTATGTTATGAATCTATTTTTGATATGTCAAATAATTTGAGAGTTACTAGTGGAGATCATTGAGATTGGTTCGGATGTTGAATTAGTGCCAATGCCTACACATTCCAAGGCTAAGCCAAGGTTTGTGGGATAAAGTCCCTTTTTGAGAGGGCAATGATCATTACTTAAAGTAATTATAACGACCCGACCGGTCGTTTTATTTTTTAGAATCCCTTTCTTCTAAATAAAACTTCCCGCGCTTGCTTTAACCAATTTACGACCTAGGGGGATGGTTGGTTTGGGATTTGGAAGAGTTTGGGTTGAAATATGCTCATCTGATTCCTTAGAATTTTTGGCTAAGTTTGACTTTGGTCAATATTTTAAGCAAACGGACCCGGACTGGTATTTTGACTGTCCCAGAGGGTCCGTAGGAAAATATGGGACCTGGGCATATGTCCGGAATCGAATTTTGAGGTCCGTAGCCCGAGTAATAAATTTTTATTAGAAATTGTTAAACTGAAATTTTAAGGATTTAAAGAAACTAATTAATGATTGATCGCATGGATATCAGGCTCGTATATTGGTTCTGAAGCCCGGTATAGGTTTGATATAACATTTAAGTTTTCTGCAAAATTTAGTGTCAATCCGAGTAGTTTAAGTGCGTTTCGGCTCGTTAAAGGAAAATTAAAAACTTGAAGTTCATATGTTTGATTCATTTGGTTTTAGGGGGTGATTCTTAAATTTAGTGTTGTTTCGAGCGTTCCGAAGACTCGAGTAGGTCCATCTCTGATTTCAGACTTGTCGGTATGTTCGGGCGGGACCCGGGAGCCTCGAGCGTCAAACGGACGAGGCTCGAGTGAAGTTGGGAATGTTGAGAAATGCTGAAGCATCTATTTCTGTCATAACCGCACCTGCGGTTGGTCGACCGCAGGTGCGGGATCGCAGAAGCGGTCGTCGCCTCGCAGATGTGGCCCAGAGCTGGCCAGGTCAAACCGCAGAAACGGCTCCCTAGCCGCAGAAGCGGCTACGCAGATGCGGCTTTAAGACTGCAGAAGCGGCCCCTGCCCTTTTAGCTAATTCCGCAGATGCGGTCTCCTTTCGCAGATGTGGGACCGTAGATGCGATCCCTTTACCACAGATACGGAAAATGCTGAAGCGATTTTGGAGCTCTTGAGAAGGGATTTCCACATAGCATCATGAGGTAAGTTCATCCCCCTTATTTCTAAGTTTAACACTCGAGTTTTGGGGTCTCCTTTATGACCTTGGAGAAATCAAGGGGTACCTAAGGTTTTCATAAAACTTAGGATTTACCATGAAATCGGTCATGAAATGAATTAGTAACCATATATTATTGATCTTTAAGTTATAAAGAACAACTTCCTTCGAAAAATTTCGGAATTCGGGCGCGTGGGCCCGGGGTCGTATTTTAGGAAACTTGTGGTAAGGGTTGGGAAATTGCTTAAATAGCTAGAACACGATTTTGTGAGCTTATATTGATTAGTTCTTATCTCATTTAACTAGTTTTGGATCGTTCGGCTCCGAATTGAGGGTTTGGACTCGTTCTTGGTATTGGAAGTACACTTTGAAGCGAGGTGAGTCTCCTTTCTAACCTTGTAAGAGGGAATTATCTCTATAGGTGTAACAATTGAATAATTTGCTACTAAATGCACGTATGCACTAGGTGACGAGAGTCCGTGCGTAGCTACTATTATGTTAATTGTACGGGTAGTCTAGCACCCGTATCATGCTATATTTGTGAATTATTTATACTATCTTGCTAATGTGATCATTTAGGATATGTTAGAGAATTGGGAATGACAATAAACGAACATATGCATTGTTGAGCACTTGTATGAATTGACTTGAATATAAATGTGAATTCTTGTATTTGCTGTTAATAATTGATGTTTGTGGATCGGGCCGATCGCCTCGGTAGAAATAGATGCATCTATGGTTCGCACCATTCGACCCTTTGACAGTGCATAGTTATTTTCTGTTAGATCGGGGCGTCGACCTTGGCATAATGTGTGCATGATATCTATGTGAAATCTTATCCATGACTTGTTCTGCTAAATACTTAAAATGTATACGGTTAACTATAAAATTGTTAGGAGTAATAATTCTTTTTTAGTAATCGGAGATGCTCTCGGGGCACGATAACTCCGTTAATCTTTGGAAGGTTTTTACCAGCTGGTTTTCAACCAATTCGAGAAGAAGAGGAACTAAGTGAAGATGAGCTGATGAACAGTAAGCAATGGAACAATGAAGGTGAGAACACTGAGATACGTGTTCAGAAAAGGAAAGAGCAATTATCAACGAGTCCAAAGCGACTCCAATTCTCAGAAGCTGGGTCATCAAAGCAAATCTCAAATCCAGATCTGGAATCAAAGGTCAAAGAAGCTGATGTAGAAGCAAAGGAGAAGGAAGCAAGGAAGCAGAACAGATATTCTCAAATGGGGATGCAGTTGGAATATGTGCCACCAAGCCAAAAAGAAGGTAAGGTGATTATACAAATAGAGGAAGAAGATGTGAATGAACTTAAGGAATACTGGGATAATGCGTTAATTGAATATATATTGGGGGATACACCATATGAGAAATCCATGGTGAACTATGTGGAGTCTGTGTGGGATTTTGTAGAGAAACCCCAGATTCATATCATCATGAAGGTTACTATGTCTTTCGATTTTCAAATGTAAAGGACAAAGAAGCAGTAATGCAAGCGGGACCTTATAATTACCATACCAAACCATTGATATTGCAAAAATGGTATAGAGGCTTTCAATTTGACCCTAAGTGTATCACTACAATTCCACTGTGGATCCAAATTCCTACCCTATCAGTAGGATATTGGACAGCAGATGCACCAAGCAAGGTAGCAAGTGGTGTAGGGATTCCAATGTACACTGATAAATACACTGCTGAGCTAGGAAAGATCTCTTATGCACGAGTTCTAGTGAAAGTTGATATAACAAAACCACTAGTGGAGAGTGTTGAAATTATAACTCCAACGTGTGTTAAACAACAAGAAATTGTGTATGAATGGAAACCTAGGTTCTGTACTGAATGCTTACACTTTGGGCATGATGTCTTTGAATGCTGGAAGTCAAACAAGCCTGAGGAAACTGAAGAATTCCAAATTCCTAAGACAAGAAATAGGGGCAGAAGAAGAAGAATCATTCAAGAATGGAAACCTAAAGTACAGCAGGAGAAGGATGAAGACAAGGAAGAAATAAAAGGAATGCAGAATATCACAGGAGATGGGGAAGAGTTACATGAAGGTGGAACAAAACAGAAAGGCAAGAAGGTGCAAAATGCTTCAGGAAATGGGGAGCAAAGCTAATCACTAGATAAGCAGCACAGTCATGCTGAAGGAAACAATGCAAATAGATTTCAGGTATTATGTGAACTAAGCCAAACAGTTGCACAGGGAGGGAGTCTGGGTCCAGGTGATATATAACACCCCATGATCATAAGCACATGGAATATAAGGGGGCTAAACAAGCCCCACAAGCAAAAAGAATTGAAAATCTTTTTGCAGAAGAATAAGGTAGACATAGTAGGTTCTTTAGAAATAAGAGTAAAAGAGAAAAAAGCAAAAACAATACTGTACAGGGTAGCAAGAGACTAGGGTTACTGCTGCAACTATACAAAAGCAGAAAATGGTAGAATCTGGTTGCTATAGAAGACAAATGTAGCACTAAATGTTGTCCAAGTTCATGAGCAATGTATACATTGTGAAGTAAAAGATGCATTGACTGGAAACCAGATTATGTCCACAATAGTCTATGCCAGAAACAAGCAACAGGAGAGAATCAACTTATGGAGTGAATTGCAAATGATTGGAAGTTAGATTCAATCCCTATGGCTCATAAGTGGGGACTTCAATAGTGTTCTAAGTATTGAGGATAGGTTGGGACTTCCAGTTACCATGAATGAGATAAAGGAGTTTAAGGAGTGTGTTGACTCAATCCAATTGACAACATTGAACACAAAAGGCTGCTTTTATACCTGGTGCAATAAACAACATGCAGATGATAGAGTGTATAGCAGAATTGATTGGGCTTTTGGCAACTTTGAGTGGGTCAGAAACTATGGACATGTGGATGCTGTTTGTCTAGAACCTGGAGTATCAGATCACTCTCCTATAGTGATCCAAATCTTGAAGAGGAAGAATCTCTACCCCAAACCATTCAAGATGTATATGGTAACAATGGAGCATAAAAAGTTTAAACCCATGCTTGAAGACAAATGGAGATAGAAGAAAGAGTGTGATCCTATGGACAATATATGGCAGAAATTGCAACAATTGAAGGCTGCAACAAAGGGGCTAAATAAAGAGATGGCAAGTTATGAGAAAAAATTGAACTATCACAGGCAGCAATTAGAGTATGTGCAGAACAATCTGAAAATTAGTCCCCTAGATCAGGATATGATAGTAGAAGAAAAGAAGATATTGCAGGACATAGAGAAATGGAGCACAATAGAAGAAAGAATTCTGAGGCAAAAGTCAAGATTATGGAGATTCAAATTCCAAATATTTCTTTGCCCAACTGAAAATGAGAGCAAGCAGGAATGCAATAACATCTATGTATGATGCAGGGGGATTTAGAATCACAGAACCTAAAGAAGTGGAAAAAGAGTTTGTCACTTTTTTTAAGCAATTATTGGGGACTGATAGTGGGATCAAACCATGTCCTAATACAGAGATTATCAAAGCAGGTGTGTGCCTGTCATTGCAGCAGCAACATGAGTTAATTCAGGAGATCACTTATGAGGAAATTGATGAAGCAGTAAAAGACATGCCAAAGGACAAAACACCTGAAGTGGATGGTTTTCCAGTAGAGTTTTTTAAAATGAACTGGACTAAAGTGAAACAAGAAGTCTATGCAGTTGTGAGGTTCTTCTTTCAAACAAGCAAGATGAAGAAAGCATGGAATTGTACAACAGTAACTTTGATCCCTAAAGGAACAAATCCAACAACTGTAAAGGATTACAGACCTATAGCTTGCTGCACCACAGTGTATAAGATCATTGCTAAAATAATGACCAAAAGGATGAAAAAGGTAATTGAGGGCTTAATTGGACAAACACAATCTGCTTTCATAGAAGGGAGAAGTATAGTGGATAATATCCTGTTTAGCCATGAACTGTTTAATGGAAATAACAGGAAAGGTCTGTCACCAAGATGCACTCTCAAGGTAGATTTAAAAAAGGCTTATGATTCCTTGGATTGACATTTTTTAAGGTACATGCTCACAGACTTGGCGTTTCCACAGAATTTTATAGGGTGGATCATGGAGTGTGTGACAACAGTATCCTATTCCTTAACACTTAATGGAGGACTTACTAAGCCATTCCCTGCAAAAAGAGGCCTCAGACAAGGAGATCCAATGTCTCCTTATCTGTTTGCAATTGCTATGGAGTATCTGCAGAGGGAGATGAGTACACTAGCTAACCAGAAGGAATTCAGATACCACCCAAAATGCAAGAAGCTGGGGGTGACACACATTTGTTTCGCTGATAATCTTTTAATGTTTTGCAGGGGTGAAAAAAAATCAATTAATGCATTGCAGAATGTATTCAACAAGTTCTCACAAGCATCAGGATTGCAAGCTAGTGCTGAAAAGAGTTCAATCTATACAGCAGGAGTCCTACAACATATCAAAGAAGAATTGATACAGCTCACTGGCTATGCAGAGGACAATATCCTTTCAAATACCTAGGAATACCACTGTCTGCAAGGAAGCTCAACATTCACCAATGTCTTCCATTAGTTGAGAAGATAGTAGAGAGAATCAGATGCTGGTCAGCAAGGATGCTTTCATACTCAGGAAGGATTCAACTTATCACATCGGTGTTATTTGGTGTCCAAACTTACTGGGCTCAAATATTTTTGATCCCAAAAAAGATTATGAAGATGATAGAGACTCTATGCAGGATTTTTTTGTGGACTGGATCAAATGAATTCTCCAAAAAAATACTAATTGCATGGGATACAATATGTCAACCTAAGTCAGCAGGGGGATTAAATGTGATGAACATGAGGATATGGAACAAGGCAGCAGTCTTAAAACACTTATGGGCACTTGCCATGAAGAAAGACTCTTTGTGGATTAGGTGGGCACACACCTATTACATAAAGAGAAAACAGATTGAGGAGACCCCTACACCCAAAGCAGCAGCATGGGTGGTACGAAAGATCATGGATGCAAGAGATGAAGTTATGAAAATGAGTACAGATAGGTAGCAGATTGCATGCATTCTGGAAAACTTTGTGAAGAAAGGGAAATTCCAAATCCACAAGGCATATATCCAGATGCAACCACAATTCAACAAGGTTGAATGGAAGAGCATTCACATGTACTCAAAGATACATTCCAGATTTAAGTTCCACATGTGGCTAGCCATTAACCAAAGGTTAGCAACTGTGGATATACTTATCAAATTTGGCATCAATGTGCAAGTAGAGTGTGTGTTTTGTGGACAGGCTGAGGAAAAGTTTGAACACCTATACTTTGGCTGTCAGATTACCAGGAAGTTATGGGAAAGGATACTGACATGACTGGGACATACAAGGCAGATTAGGGACTGGAACCAAGAACTGAGCTGGATGAACAACATGGGCAAGAAGGAAGAACATATGGCAGAAATGACTGTAGCATCGTTTGCAATGGTCGTGTATTGTATCTGGAGGGAGAGAAACTCAATGAAATTCAACAAAGGTAGATATAACATTGATGGAGTCTGTAGAGAAGTGGCAATGCATATAAACATCCAAGGAAGTAAGAAGCTTAAGTGGAAAAAAGGGTTGGAACTTGTAAATAGAATGCCTTAGTTAATAGTTTCATTAGTGCATGCATATGCAGAATTACTTGTAAATAGCTATTAGAGATTAATGGTCAGCATTAATCTGGATATGTAATGACTTTTTTTGATGAAATAAAAAGCAAATTTTTGTCAAAAAAAAAACTGTACTGTTAAGAATATTACTTATTACCTCTTGCTACAAGCTGTTGATTATTTGTGACTACCATGCTTAGCAGAATACTTTATCATATTATTTGACCCTAGCAAGTGTCGACCTCTCGTCTCTACTTCTTCGAGATTAGACGGGATACTTACCAAGTATATATTATTTATGTACTCATACTACACTTTTATACTTAATTGTACAGGATCTGAGGTAGGTACATCTGGCTATTAGTCTAGCGCGTGCCCCTAATTCATAGACCAAGACTTCCACGGTGAGCTGCTCCCTTCCTGTGCCGTTCAGCAGCTTGATGGGGTCTTTCTTTACTTTTGCTATCTATTTTATCCTAGACAGTAGGATAGTTTTATTCTTTTGTACATTCTACTAGTTACCCACTACTTGTACACCAGGTCTTGGCACACACATTAGTATATAGTTCTTTTGGGTTATATAACTATTATTGAATATTGCTTATTATCACCAGTTTTAATTGCAAATTAAGAAAAGTGTTGTGATCGCTTTTGGTAAGTAAAATAATAATTCACTAATATTTTTACGTTGGCTTGCCTGACAATGGTGTTGGGCGCCATCACGACCTGAGGTAAAATTGGGTCGTGACAATATGGTATCAGAGCACTAGGTTCACGTAGGTCTCACAAGTCATGGGAAAACCTAATAGAGTCTTGCGGTTCGGTACAGAGACGTCTCTATTTATCTTTGAGAGGCTATGGGGTGTTAGGAAAACTACTCTTTATTCATTTCTATTGTGCAGTGGTTGGTATACTAAATTTCCATCTTCTATTCTCTCACAGATGGTGAGGACATGTACGACTAATGTTCCAGACCTGGGAGGGGCTGCTCCCCCCATTATGAGGGGTCGAGGCACAGGCCGAGAGAGGGCATCAGCCCGAGGTAGGGGACGAGGGCGTCCCAGAGCTATCCCAGTAGTACCACTAGCGGATCCTACGAGAGATCCTATCACCGAGGAGCAGGGCGAGGTGCCCGCAGCTGAGCCTACCCCGGCGGACTTTATGATAGCACCAGGATTCCAGGAGCTCATGGGTCGTATGCTACGATTCATGGATACCATGACTCAGGATAGTTTATTTCCAGTAGATCCAGCTGCATCACAGGCAGGAGGGGGAGCACAGACCCCTACTGCTCAGGCTCATGGTCATGCAAGCGCAGTGTATTAGACTCTGGGTGCACTACCTGCGGAGGGGGTTCAGCCAGTTACTACAGTAATACTCGAGCCCAAACCAGCTACAGATAGTGACCCGCAGAAGCTGTTAGATAGATGGACTAGACTTCACCCTCATGTCTTCGAGGGTGAGCGTCATGAGGATGCTCAGGACTTCATTGATAGGTGCAAGGACAGACTGCATAACATGAGGATATTGGAGTCGCATGGGGTTGACTTCACTACTTTTCAGCTAGAGGGCAGGGCCTTGTCTGGTATAACCATGTAGTGTCAAATTTTGCTCAACAAAACCCTTGTCCTCAACATGATCATGATGCACTCTTCCCTATTTTTTAAATGTCTGTTACTATGACTGATTTGTTCAATGGATTCATAGCTGTTCTGTATGTTTGATGCAACAAATGTTTTCCCTATTTATGTGGTTTCAAACCTGTATGTTCCCAATTCCTCCTTTCCCTTTTTGTATTTGAACTATGTATGCTGATTTGGTTTTGAGTTGCTGATTGTCTAGTTCCTTTTATTTTCACTAAGGTAAATTCTTCTATTGCTTTCCAAAATTATTTCAAACTAATCATTGTCAAAACTATTTCAAAATCAACTCTTTTAAATCTATGTCAAGCACTCTCACATATACTCTTAGATCACTAGGTTCTACCCCTTTTGTGTGAGCCTTGCCTTGGGACTCTTGAGCTCCCTCTGAACTTGGACACATAAAAGCTGGCCTTTTTACACTGCACTTACTCTGTATTGGCTATGAAATCTGGGTGTGAGCATTGCCCGAGATCCCTTGAGGTCCTTAGGGAACTCTGACACACCCATATATGTGAAAGACTATGGAACAATCTTGGCACTTGAGGTGGTTTATTACATAACTCTGGGAGGAAGTCATAATCAGGTGCTGAAAGTTTGGGCCTGTTCAGGCTATCTATAGTATAATTGTTACTCTTCTTATGTAATTCATTTCAGTATTGATCTGTAATAATTATTTGTAAATGTCTCCGGGGTTGGATAGTAAAAATGGGTAGGCAATATGCATGCTGTAGTATAATTCAGGGTAGAAACCATGCCTATAGGACTTTACATTTTAATATGTTTGCCTTGCCATGTTAGAAAATATGCCTATAGGGTTTTACTATACTTGCCTTACCATGTTAGAAATCATGCCTATAGGGTTTTACTATACTTGCCTTGCCATGTTAGAAATCATGTTTAATAGGTCTCAAAATTAGTTTCACAAATAGATGCCATAACTATAGGATATAATTTAATCCAGCTTCTGTTATAACAAGTGTTACATGTTTTCTTTCGTTGGTCATCATGCCTGCTAAGTTTCTGAAATTAGTATAAAACAACTAAATATCATGCCTATAGGGAATAACTCTAGAAATTCTGTCTATAGATCTCAACTAGTTTAGTTAAATAAATCAACCTAGTCCATGTTTTAGTTCATTTCGAAACCGGTTTAATTCATAATTTATTTTCTCTAAAAACAAGTTCATTCAAAAACTGCCTTGATTTGTCATTAGATATCATGCCTATAAGGATTCAAGAGTCTGCTTTAAAAAAACCTGCCTTGTCTCACTATATAAAAATGTAGTCATCTGTATTCTGCGCCTAGGCAAGCCTTAGGCAATCAACTTTGAATAAAAATCAGAACTGTCTGAGTCATGTAATAAATCTGCTTCTACTGTCATCACTTAAATACCTTGTTAGGATATTAATTTAGACCTTATCTGCGTATGAGTCGTACTGTCTTTGTGCATTACTTGTAGAGGTATGTCTGAGCCTTCTATCTGATTTTTGTGTTTTACCCCCTAAATGCAGTCCTATGTGTTCTTATTTGTCACATAGTATTTTGCCTTTAAACTTGAGGGTCTACCTAGAATTCCCCCTTTTATAGGATAGGAGTCCTAAATTCCTCCGGGACTGATAGGAAGGGACAGGTAACAACATGCAATAGGGGTCGAGACCAACCTTCGCTTTAATTACCTTCACGGGGCAGGAAAGGGTAGATATGGATATGATGAACGGTGCACTAATGCCACGCGTATCCCCTTTTCTAAGAAGTGATTACCGGGCATTGTACTGATGTGATCCATATTATAAACAAACCTAAGACACCCCTCTTTCATTCACGATTATGCTTAGATTGTAAATTCTTTTCAAAATCTTGCTTCTACTAGTTATTTTTCAAACATTTGTGTATTCAAACTTAAATCCCCTACTATTTGAACCATACTTTTTTTATTTGCTAATTGTACAAATTCACAAAAAACTATTTGGCCGGGAACCACACTAGTGGATCCTGAGGGGTGACTAACACCTTCCCCTTAGGATAATTTCAAGCTCTTACCCTATCTCTGGTTACCAAACGTAGTTATAAAAGAATCTTTTAGGTGCTCCAACGCACATTAAATCGTTAGGTGGCGACCCTTCAAAAAATGCAACCCTTTTCCCAAAGGGAAAGAGTTGTCCCAACCAAAATATCATAAATCCGATTCCGCGAGGAAAAAAAGGGTGCACAACAGACCGCAGAAGTGGAAGAGTAGGTGCAAATGTGGAAATGGGCGAGATGAGCTTAAGGCGCAGGTGCGGAAATTTGATCGCACCTGCGAGATCGCAGGTGCGGAAGTGGATGCGCAGGTGTGGTTTTGAGGGACTTAAGTGGGAACTGCAGAAGCAGTACCGCAGGTGCGGAAAAGGGACCGCAGGTGTGAAAACTCTGGGTCAGAAAGTATATAAGTCCTCCTTCGCGAATTTTTGGTTATTCCACCATTTTCACATAACAGGTTTAAGCTTGGGAGAGAAAATTGAAGAGGGAATTCAAGAGGATTTCGTGGAGGTAAGGTTTTTGGACCCTAAACTTGTTTCCATGATGGTTTTTAACTGTTTAAGATTGAAATTTGTGGTAATTAGTGGTTAAAATTGGAAGTTTAGGGCTTGAAAATTGGAGACCGAAATTTAGGGATTTGAGGGGTCATTTGTGATCGGATTTAGGTATTCTTGGTATGTATGGACTCGTGGGAGGATAAGGGTTCTATTAACGTAATTTTAATTGGATTTCGAGACGTGGTCCCAAGGGTTGGGTTTGGTCAATTTCGGGATTTGTGTTGTAATTTAAATATTTTCATATGAGCTTCATTCCCTTAGCATATATTGATGTTGTGATGCTGTTTTTGGATAGATTCGATGCGAGTTGAGGGTCAAGGGCATCGCGAAGTAGTATTTTACCCGGTTTGAGATAAGTAACCATTACAAATCTAGACCTGAGGGTATGAAACCCTGGTATGTTGTATTATTTTGATAAATGAGGTGACACACATACTAGGTGACGAGCGTATGGGCGTGCATTGGTAGGGATTTTGACTTGGTCCGTATCGTAGCGACTATTAAGCCGCGTATTTAATTTAAAATCTTATGATATTTTGGGTTTTTTAGATTGATACTATATTTTGGGCTGTACGCCATGTTTGGGGCCTTGTGCCGACCTGTTTAGACTCCTAGGGGTATTTTTACTACTTTCTCACTCTATTTGTTTTGGAAGCATATCCTCAGTCATGTTTCACCTGTTTATTTTTTAAATCCGGTTTCATCACTGTACTTCTTAATACATGAAAACTGTTTGGGTTGAGTTTCCGGGATTTTTCATTGATATGCCCGAGTGGCCGTGAGGTTAATGACTGAGAGAGGTTGAGGACTTAATGGTGAGGATTATACATATATATTATGGATCGGACTGCATGCCGTAGCGATATTATATATATATATATATATATATATATATATATATATATATATATATATATATATATATATATATATATATATATTATGGATCGGGCTGCATGCTGCAATGATACTTATATGGATTGGGTTGCACGCCGCATCAATATATATTGGATCGGGCTGTGCATCGCATCGATATGACGCTTGGGCTGTAGGAACCCCTACGGAGTCTGCACACCCCCAGTGAGCGTAGTCGACTATAAACTATGGATCGAGCTGCACGCCGTAGCAATTATTATCATTATTATGACTATGAGATTTTATTGAGCCGGAGTGCTGAGTATGAGTACTGTGTGACGAGAGCTGAGTCACGAGTGACTGAGAGGCTTCCTCGAGAGGCTATACTTATGAGTGATACCTTGCCCGAGAGGCTTGTATGTGACATTTTAATGTTTTCACTCTTCTTTTATACTGAGCCTCTTTCCAAAAATGTTGAATAAATTCTTTCAAAGGATTTTGAATTAAAACTGGAGTTTTATGAGATTACTGGCTATTAAATTGCAGAATTTGACTTGATATTTCTATTGAGACTTCTTATGTGATTTTAAATGCTCGTCACTGCACTCGGAATTTATTTACTTTAGTTACTTACTGAGTTGGCATACTCACGTTACTCCCTGCACCTTGTGTGCAAATCCAGGTCCCCGGACATTAGAGTGAGAGCTTCCAGCACTCTCAGTGCTTTACCGGAGATCGTAAGATAGCTGCACGACATTCACAGCCCTGCTTTCCTCCCTCCTATCTTAGTATTGTGTCTTTCAGACTTATTTTGTGTTATTCAGACAGTGTTTTGGTTGTATTTAGAGGCTCATAATTAGTGACACCAGAATTGGGGCTATATTAGTATATTTCATATCGTTTTCCGCATAATTCTGTTGGTTTATATATATTTCTTATGAAATCTTTGAGACTTAATTGGTTTTAGAAAATGATTTTATAAAAGAAATTGATGTGGTAAGTGTTAGATTGGCTTGCCTAGTACTGTACTAGGCGCCATCACGACCGGGGTATTTGGGGCCGTGACACATATGGTTTGGGTGCATCATATGGGTTGGTTCCCTGGGGCCGGATAGTATGCTGGGTGCCGGTCACGTGGATTTGGGTCGTGAAAAACTTGGTATCAGAGCACTAGGTTCTAAGTCGAGTCCTAAGAAGTCTATGGAGCCGTGTCAAGTAGAGTCCCTCTTATCGGTGTGTTGCTGGCCACACTTATATCGGGGAGGCTACAAGGACATTTAGAGAGTTTCACTTTTTCTTATTCTAGATCGTGCTTTGTGCCTGAAGTGAGATACATGGTTCTCGGGCGTATTAACTACCTGACATAGTAGATATAGAACTGATGAGCACAAAGCTCAAGGTTCAGGATATTATACATGCTACTTGAAAAATAGCTGGAAGGTATCAGACTATCCGTGAATTAAATAGTGGGTTAAGGTCGACTACATCTTTAATAAAAATAATTGATACAGTCGAGATGTACAACTGCAGTGAACATGAATCATAAGACGAATTTTGATAACTCATGGAAAAGAAAATGAGGTGATGATGTGACTTATAAGAAATAAGGTGCCATATGGGGGACACAAGTTGAGGGTATTTAAAGCATGTCATATACAAAAAAAAAAGAAAGGTAGGTGAACTTTGAATACCTCCCAAATTTCAAATGTGATACAAATAAAAGTCAACTTTGAATAATGCATACTTAGGTATGTGAACTTAAATGGGTAAGTGAAAAAGTGTTAATGCATGATATGCACAAAATATGTAGCCTTAGAAGATTTCAAGAAGCAAATAGGTTGCCAAAGAAGATAAAGTGATGTGGAATGACAATCTTGAGTTTGTCTAATTGGGATAAGCCTTATTTTGTCCTTTTGAACTTGTGGGAATTGAAAATTTCTAAAGCACCTATACATGTGTCAAGTGAAGATACTAACTTGTTATTTTGATGGAACCTTAAGATTTAAGAGGAATAAATATTTAAAATGATGTATCGAGCCAAATCGAAGATTCAAGCAGATTATGAATATTGCATATGTAGTTTAAGGCACAAGAGCTCACAAACGATAATGGTACACGTGTAAAGTTAATGAGTTACAAATGATCCAAGGCTACTTAATGATGCCTCACGAATCCTAACATGTTATCGACAACAATGAGGTTAAAGACACCTCGAGATATGAATTTAATTATCATATGAATGATTGAATACCCATAAGTAGAATCCATTAATAATAGGAAAAACAATGAGGTAATATTAATTGCATGAGACATAATGGTGTGAATGTGTGATATTGGCTATAGTCTTAAATTTTTATGTTATGATGAGGACATGAAGATAGATTGCACATTTCTTACATTTAGTATTGTGAAAATAATGTATGTTATGGAAAGTTATATGAAAGTTATACGGGTTTAGCCTGAGGCAGGTGTATTTACCAAAAATATATTTGAGTATGGACTGAAGGGCAAGATGTTAGAAAAAGATTTTTAAAAGTAAAATGGGGACGAAAAGTGATATGCTAACTTTATTGTGGTTGTAAGGGTAGGAAGAGATGATATTTGACAACATGAGTTGCGACTAGAAGTGTCATAATGCTTGGTACGACCCTTACCAGCATGTCCCCCACCTCTGGGTGGTCGGGCGGCTGGTGCTGCAATCATGGGCTGATGACCCTACTGTACTACCTTGCCCTGAAGTCTAGGAAAGGTCCTCTTTATGTGACATGAATCTCCACACTCATTACAACCTCTCGGTACCATATACTGCTGACCCAATGCCTGAACCTGATTGCCTGAATACGCACTAGGAGAACCTTGAATGGCTGGTGGGTGGTATGAACTCTCTGGTATGGCACTGACATAGGCACCAGAAGAACCCTGATGAACTGGTGGGCGGTAAGAACTCTCTAGCATAGAACTGAAATAGGGTCACACTGGAGCACCCCGAGGAGGTGGTGGTGGTGCTGGATGTGTGGGCCTGCTAGGCTGACCCCTTCCAAACTGACCTCTGCCCCTAGCTGGGGCACCTCTAAACTCTCCAGAGAATTGGATCCTCTTGTCCTACTACATCTTCTCTCTACCCCTCTGGTAGTAGCCCTCAATCCTCCGAGCAATATCCACCACTAGCTGATAATTAGTCCCCATCTCAACCTCTCGGGCCATGCTATCCCAAATACTGCACCCCTATAACAAATCTCCGCACTCTCTCTGCGTCCGTAGGAAGTATCATAAGTGCATGGCGAGACATATCAGAAAATCTCGCCTCATAATCGGTAATGGACAACTAATCTTGCTCGAGCTGCTCAAACTGACATCGAAACTCTTTCCTCTAAGAGGGTGGAATATACCTGTCCAATAGAAGTTGTGTAAACTGATCCTAAGTCATGGGAGTAGAACTTGCTAGTCTTCCAAGAAGGTAAGACTTTTTCCATCTACGTGCCCTTCCTTCTAACTAGAAAGCGGTGAAATCTACTCCATCGGATTCCAATATCCTCATGTTGTGTAGTCTGTCCCTGCACCGATCAATAAAGTTCTGGGGGTCCTCATGCCACTCACCCCCGAAGATGGGAGGGTATAACCTATTCCATCTGTCCAGTAGCTTCTGTGGATTGCCATCCGTAGCTGGTCTAGGCTCAGGTGCTACTGCGACAACTAGCTAGGCTTTGCCCGTGGGTAGTGTACCCGGAGTCTTATATACAGCAGCTGCGTGCCCAGGAGCCTGAGCAGTAGGGGTCTGTGCTCCCCCTCCTTCTTGAGATGTGGCTGGGTCTACTGGAAATAAACCACCCTGAGTCATAGAATTCATGAACCGCAGCATACGACCCATAACCTCCTAAAAGCACGGTCCTGTCATGAAATCCGCCGGGGCAGGCTTAGCTGCGAGCACTTCGCCGTGCTCTTCAATAATGGGATCCCTTGCTGGATCCGTCGGTGGTGCTACTGGGGTAGCTCTGGGATGCTCTCGTCCCCTACCTCGGGCCGATGCCCTCCTCCGGCCTCTACCTCGGCCTCTAGCAACGAGGGGGAGCAACTCTTCGAGTCTAGAATGTCTGCCGTACACATCCCATCTGTGAGAGAATAAAGAAGGAAATTTAGTATACCATCAACTGCACAATACAAGATGAATAAAGATTAGTTTCCTAACACCCTATACTAGCCTTTCGAAGATAAGTACATACGTCTCCATACCGATCCGCAAGACTCTACCAGGTTTGCCCATAACTTGTGAGACCTACGTGAACCTAGTGCTCTGATACCATGTTGTCACGACCCAAATTCCATATTAGGCCGTGATAGCGCCAAACACCATTGTTAGGCAAGCCAACACTAATCAACTAGTAAATTCTTGTTTAAATAATTAGTACATGGTAACTTTTCCTTCATGATAAAGAAATTAGGAGTTGAAACTTAAGCATAATTAGATGGAAGTAATAATTATGAATTGAAATCATGATAGGAAACCAAAAAAACATGTCTACTAATGTGTGTGCCAAGACCCGGTGTCACAAGTGTGAGGAAAATCTAGTAGAATATACAAAACCATACTATCCTACTATTTGAAAAAGAAATAGACGGGAAAAAAAGACATAAGAGAGACTCCAACTGCTACAGAGCGGCTCAAAAGGGCAGCTCACCAGAAAGTCTCAAGCTGAGGAGTCAAATCTATGCGCCGGACTGATGGCCACATGAACCTGCCTCAAAGCCTGTACAATCAAGTACAAAAGTGTAGCGTGAGTACATAAGAATATGTACCCAGTAAGAATCTCGCCTAACCTCGAAGAAGTAGTGACGAGGGGTCGACTTCGACGCTTACTAGGGCCAACAATATAATAATATGAAGTTCTACTTCTTAAAGCATAATGAATGTAGATAATAGTCAAGCTCAAACAAGAATAACAACTGAGGAATCCTTCCATCATATTTAAGAACTCAAGGCACTTTCTTTATTTAAAATAAGTGGCATGTAAAGCAACTAAGCATACAACTATAAAGAGTTCCAATTCTATTATCACACACAAATACCACCGAGGACATTCGACCCGATCCAATATAAAGTAAAATGTTTACTGTCGAGGGTCAAATGATGCGAACCATATATGCATCTATCCACCCCTGATGATAGGCTATAATAACGTATTTTAGTCGATTATTACGCTCTAATTTACTACACTTTAGTTGAGTTTGCACTTTAATCGCTAGTTTTTTGCGCTAACGGTGTGTTTTATGCTTTGTAGGTGTGATTACGAGCTATATAGATGTTATGGAATGAATTTAAGTGATTTGAAGCTTTGAAGTCTGAGTAAAAGTTCAAGGAATTAAGCCGGGATCGTGTTCGGGGGTCAAATTTGACAGTTGAGAACAAACGAAGACTCGATGAGGCATATTGTGCACTGTCTAGTAAAATGGACATAACGTTTTTCTCAGAAATCCATTTAGGCTCCACAATATATGGTTGGAAAGCTAACTCAAAGAGCTACAATTTCATGTTTTACATTTTTCCAAATTCCAAATGGAACAGGGTAAAAAACCGCGGTTCCACCGCAACCGCGGTAGAACCGTGGTAGAAGATGGTCGCGGACAACTGAAGAACCAGAGGGCATGTTTGGCCGCGGTTTCACCGCGACCGCGGCAAAACCGCGGCAGGAGGCGGAAATTTCAGGGACTTATGTGCAAAATATGGGATTTTAAGCCCTAAACCCTATATTAAACAAAGGAGGCCGGCCAAGNGTAGGATAAATTCTTGTTATGTTTTTATATAATGAGCCATAGCTTTTCTCTATTTGTTCAACTACGTTTATATTTTGGTTGATTGAAGAGAGTGCATATTTAGGTAATTGTTGAATAACACCACTCCCAGAGTATATGAGGGATCAATAACCGAGGGTTTAAAGGTGGGATTAGGGATAACGAAGCCTTGGGTGCGATTTGAAGTGAGCTGTATTAAAAGCCAACTAGCGTAGCTTGGGAGAGTGCGTCTATTAAATTTTCGTAATTACTCGGGAGAGATTTACGGTAATAAGAGTGCTCATGATTGGTAGAGAATACTTAGGCTAAATTATAGAAGACATAGCGGGAAGGATTCCGACAATTGGGGAAATCATAACTCTAGACCTCCTTAATATTGTCTCTAACCCTTAGTATATTCAGTTGTTAATTTAGTAGTTTAATTTGTTAGTTAATTATTTAAACACAAGAATCTTAATATCTATAAGTTAGGAATTCTTCAAGCTTGTCTTCTTGGTGATAGTAAACAGCTGTAGCTAAACCTTAGTTCTCTGTGGGATTCGACTCCGGACTTGTAAACCGAACTATATTTGCAACGACCGCATTGTCCTTTTTATAAGGCATAGTTGGACGTAATCAAATTTTGGCGCCGTTGCCGGGTAGTTAACGGAATTATCAATTACCATTGATAGAAATACAAAAATTCTTAGTGTGGTCAGTTTTCTCTATACCCAACTTGTGAAAATTTATGTAATTAATTTTTCTTACCTTAGTCTATTTTTATTGTTTGGGTCTTGTTTATTTTCTTACCTCTCACGAATCATATATGCGACGCGGTAAAAAATATAACCTCGCTCGAAGCCGTACGTGCGACGCGGTCATACATAATTTTATCATTTAAATCATAACCCTTCCTTGATTCTTTCTCTAAAATGAATACAATTCGAATTGAAGCCTTTAATTCCTTATAGTTTCTTCAAATTAATTCCTTTCATACAATTATCACATATAATCAAATAGTAGTATCCACAAAGCATGGTTTAAACCTAGAACTACCCTGACATAACAGAAATAGTAGCTATGTATGGACTCTTATCACTTCATACGTACGTAGCCCCCACAAATAATCACAACTACGCCCTCCGTTTCAATTTATGTGAACCTATTTCCTTTTTGGTCCGTGCCAAAAAGAATGACCACTTTCCTTATTTGGAAAGAATTTACTTTTATGCAATGATTTATAGCCATACAAAATATTTGTGCCTCATTTTACACCACAAGTTCAAAAGTCTTCTCTCTTTTCTTAAACTTCGTGCCCAGTCAAATGGGTTCACATAAATTGAAACGGAGGGAGTATTAATTAATTTCACCTATGGGAAAATTTCCCTCTTACAAGGTTAGAAAAGAGACTTACCTCGTTTCGAGCCTACTTCCAACTCAAGAATGTGCTCAAATCCTCAAACCAGAGCCACAAAATCCCAAAACTATTCAAATAGTGTAAAAACCAATCATTATAGGTTTAGAAGTTCATATTCTAGCTATTAAAGTGATTATCCAACCCCAAAGGTAAGATTCCTAAAATTTACCCCCGGGCCTACGTGCCCGGATTCCAGAAATTATCAAAGGAAGTTGTTACACATAACCTAAGGATCAAGAATATATAATTTTTACTTCATTCCTTAACGAATTTCATGATTAAATCTTGTTTTTATAAAAAACCTAGGTTTTACACTAATCCCATGATTTTCACTAATCTTTACATGTTAATCTACCCAAAATCCAAGTATTTAACTCACATATAGTAAGGATTACTTACCTCCAAAAGCTTGGTGAAAACCCCATCTCAAGAAGCTCAAAATTCGTCAAACAATGGAGTGAAATGAGCCAAAAACGTCTAAGGCCCGTATTAAATGAAGTCTACTACCTTCAGTGATTTCTGCACCTGCGTTCATAGGCCGCACCTACGCCTCCATATTTGTGGACAATGGTCTGCTTCTGCGGAACTTCACTGGGCTGGTTGGGGTGGCTTCTACGGAAGGCCCACTGCTTCTGCAGTTTCGCTTCTACGGGAAGGGGCCGCATCTGCGGTTGTTGGCCACCCATCCTTGGCTGCATATGTGAGTCAAGGCCCACACATGCGAGCCTGTATTTGCGGCTGGCCAACCACATGTGCGGTTATGACAGAATCTGGCATTCAGTTCTTGCTCAATTTTTCCAACTTAGTCAGAGCCTCATCTGATTGACGCTCGGGGCCCCCCAGGGCCCCGCCCGAACGCATCCTCTAGTTTGGAATGATAAAATGGCCTCGTTCGAACCCTCAGAATACCCGAAACAACATCAAAACTAGGAAATACACCCTAAAACCAATTGATTCAAACTTACAACCTTCAAGTTCTTCAATTTACTTTTAATGTGACGAAATATACTTATACTACTCGGGTTGATACCAAATTTTGCGTGCAAGTCTTAAATGATATTATGGATCTATCCCTGGTCTCGAAATTCTTTTTTGTACTCGATATCATCAAAAATCACTCTAAACCAAATTTAAAGAACTTCTAAAAACCTTCAAGAACCAACTTTCACTATTATGCGCCAACACGCTCTAGTCATCCAAAACCAAATCAGAACATACGCCCGAGTCCAAAATCATCATACAAACCTATTGGAACCGTCAAATCCTGATTTTGAGGTTGTTTACTCAAAATGTTTGACTGAAGCCAAATTCGGCCTTTCAGCCTAACCTTAAGGAACCAAGTGTTCTGATTTCAACTCAAACTCTTCCAAATCTCGGACTAACCATCCCTGTAAGTCATAAATCAGTAAAAGTAAGTACGGGAAGTTTTATTTATGAGAACGGAATTTTAGAAAGCAAAACAACCAGTCAGGTCGTTACAAAGAATGAATGAAAACTTGTGCCATGAAAAAGAAGGAAGTGGATTGAACATTGCTCATAGAGTGGACTTGTTAGCAACCGTCTCAATAAATTTGTGATCTAAAGGAAAGCCAAAAGTTATAACTATAAGTGGAGGTATAAATCACCCACGTGATGGATCGATCTAAGTAAGATAAATATCTTATTGGTGTTCGGATGGAACAAAAGAGTATTATCAAAAGGAGTTGGCAACTAGAGAATCAAGAGTCCTATAAGGACATACTATGCTTAGAAGTAATTTTATGTTAATGAGAAAGTCTTCGAATGGAAGAAATAAAATTTTAATGCATGAAAGAAATTCTCTTTCGCATACGACTTAGTGTACACATAATAAAAAGAGAATACAAATATACATGGTAGTATTATGTATTGTAATATGTAGTAATCAGTGTTGGAATGAGCGAGACATTAATATGAAATTGTTTAAAACTGTAAAGAATTATTTGATGCAATTTTGGTATATGCACAGCCACGCGGGGCTTAGATATTTTGTTGTTATATGTTGAGGATGTATGTGCGGCCGTGTGGGTCCTAGATAGTTCGTTGTAGTGCATTGACTATATATGTGCCGATGTGGGGCCTATCCATCCTATTATGCTATAGATATTTGGTTTTTAATTTATGCTAAAATTGTATCTATGTGAAGGATTGTTCTTGACAGGTTGAATTTTTGGATAGTCCCAGTTATAGGTGATACTCTGTCAAAAAAATTTAAGAATTTGGAAAGTTAGCTAAATTTTGGGACTTTAAGGAAGTTAAAATTTTGGAAGAACATCTAAGATCCATATGAAGTCAGGAATGATTAAGGATGATCGCTAAAGGTAAAAGGAGGATAATATTATTCCTAATAATAACTTGCAAAACATTCAAGGATGAATGTTCTTAAGTGAGGGAGAATGTAATACCTCGAAAATTTTTGAAGTGCTTAAAAACTTTAAGATCGACATGTGCCAATTATATTAATTTGCGGGTGAGCAAGGGCTAATGATATAAATGATATAACTTGAATATGATAATATGTATATGAGGTTTATTAAAAATGGTTTATGGTCTAAGAAGAGCCCTAAGGTTAAGTCAAGATGAAAATTATATAATGGGCTAAAGTTTCAAGTGAGTTCGCACAAGACTTAACTTCAAACGAGCATAAATCTCAAGATATGAAGTTTTATGTGGTCTTTGACCTATAAAATAGAAGTTCTATGTTTCTAGTTTCTAATACTTCAAACCGTTCATCATTTGAATATTTCTACAATGAATTATGGGCTTTTTACCAGAAGGTGGTAGTGAAGCTACCCAGCAGGCTACGCAACCTGCGTAGCTAATTTCAGATTTTGGCCAATGGAAAGGACTTATGCATAGGCTAGGCAAGGAGGCTATGCATCTTTAGGGGCCATTTTAAAGGGGTTGAAACATGGATTTTAGAGAGAGAAAAAGTTAATTCTTCAACTTGAAATTGATTTCTAGAGAGAAGGAGGAGCTCTTCTACTATGGATACACTTCAAGGTAAGTTATTTTGGTACAAGGATGACTATATTACATCATTTAGTGATAACACTAACACTATTGTGGATCAAATTCATAGGAAATGGGTTGAATCTTCAAGAACATCAAAAAGAGAAAAAGTGAGATTCTTCCACCATGAGGTAATCCTTTCACCTGAGCTGCATATATATATATATATATATGTCATATTGAAGTATGGGTAGCATGGTTATGATTTTTATTTGATATTTTAATGAGATATTATATGAACCCTAAGGGTGAGTCTTGAAAATGATATTTTAGGCAAAGAAGAAGATGAATAGTGATGAATTGCTATATAAGAAATTGTTTTGAGTTTCTAATAATTTCAATAGACTTGATAACTAAATTGATGAAGGAATTGAATAGAGAATCACCATTTGGACAAGATACAACACTAGTTATTCTTGAAATGAGTGTTCTTGACCCTAGGGTTTTGTTGGAGAAGACAATGAATAATACTTGATGGTGTTGGGTAATTAATATAGTATTATTAATAATTTCAAATGAGTATTAAATAATAATAATGAATTTGAATAGGCTAATGGGTGAGCCTATTGGATAATTTGGTATGGTTAGAGGCTTGTTGTCAAATTGTAAAGTCCAAATAGATATTTATGAACCTTTTCGTATTTGTTTTAAGTAGCTGTGATATCTAATGGTAGATATTTAATTGTGGGAGATATATGGATATTTTAATCAATTGGAGAATTATATTATTTTTTGGAGCTTGAAGTTTGAGATAAGTTGATTAAGACTTACTCTTCTTGAGAATTCTCTTTAAAAGCATGTTATGTTGATACATTATATTATTTGTAAATATTCTTCCGTACTCGTGGGGACAAGAGGAAAAGATGTCACCATGTATTTCTAAATTTTTGCTTATTAAGTGTCATGTAATTTTATAAATATCTTGTTTTCAAAACTTGTTGGAAAAATGACAGTTAAGGTAAATCTTATAGGTTTTATAAAACTTATTTGTTGATAAGAGTATAAAATTCTCGAGTGCTGAAGATATGTTTTCATGAAAAAATTTGTTTTTTGAAATTTCAACAAAGAAAACACTTGTTATATCTTTAGATTGATATTAATTTGTTACACCCCATATTTTCATACGTGAGAGTACATCATAAGTCAATTGATGTAAGCTCACAAATGAGATTGCTTTGAAGGTAAATAAAGTAAGTTAAATGTATTACCTTTAAGGTTACAAATACTTAACAAGCATCAAGCGTGTTAGAAGGCTTAGAAGCTAAATGAATTGAAGAAAATAAGTTTCGTCGAAAGTCGACAAGCGAGGAAAGTTATAACATATACTTTTGGGGTGAGACTAGGGTTCTTAATATGATAAGGAGGTTTGTTATGAATTATTTTAATCGTATGATAGTCGTGTGATATATGTTTAAGTGAAACAAGTTGTGAAATAAAAATTGGTAATGGTCATCACACGTTACATTCATAAATGTGCTGAAAATTAGGTGAAATGTAGCTGCGATTTCTCCACATTTACTTTGAATTATGGGGTGATACACATACCAAATTGAATATATACGAGTCTAGTTTCTAACACAATAAACCATTTATTGATACAATATGAGGGTAGAGAGATATTCGTGTTTTCAAAAAACTGCACCAAGCCGCTCTCTATGGGACCCACATAGGCTGTTTAGATATATTAATAAATATAAGACGCCTCAACCCCACTTTATGTTTCAGTATCTATAGATCCTAGACACCTAAAAACACCCTCTCAAGGTTTTCTCATGATCCAAGACCCCAAAAAAGGGCAAACAACACAAATCAAGTGACCGGAATCCCATCGCGCTAGTAAGTTTCTTGTTCTTCTTGTTGTTTCTTATTTTTGGGTTGTTACAAATCGTGTAGGAGGTTGTTTTAAGTGGTTTAAGCTCTGTAAAATACTCTCCAAAGATTTTTATATCAACCCTAGGTTATCTCAAGTCTTTCAAATGGATTACACCATATTTCAAGATCAAAAGTTAGTTCTGGTGAAGAACAACACCTCTTTGAGGTTGTGTTGTCATTGAGGATAGTTTTGGGCTGTGTTCGGCTAAAATTTAAAGTTTTTGCTACTGGATAAGATGATTATAAAAAGCCTACTAATTGTTCTTAAGCTTTCTTGTATGTTGGTTAAGTTGTTAGGATGATAAACTACAAGATAATACTTGGATTAGCTTAAGTCACTTCTATAGAGCTGTATTGCCATTGAGGGCTGTTGTAAGATAAATATAAATTGGATTTAAACTTTAAGATACTTTATGAGGTATTTTTATTGTGTTCTTACATGTGCTTAAGTTTATCTTGATGTTGATTAAGTAAACGGATGAACTAGACATGAACTAGTGAATAAAGTGGCTAATTGAAAATAGTTAGAGTTGTGGATTGATTTATTTGTTATAAATATATGGTATAAGTATGGAATCCTTTTTGAATGAATTAATTATCATGTTAATGATGATGTTAAGTTAATGTAAGAAGCCTATAAGGGGTGTACAGATTCCAATCAGAGCTTGCCGCTCGTCGTGAAGTAGTTGTGACTTGTTGTCCTTATATGGTGTCTTGTTATTGATATTTATATATTTCTGGATTTCTTAGTTGTTATTGTTGGTATATGGTATTGGAGGATGCTCTTGTTACAGGGGAGATGCTGCCCAAATTTACATAATGAGCTAATAGTTTGTTGTGGATATAGCCTTTACTCAACACTGATTTTGAATCTTTGTATGCTATGGTAGATTGAGTTGAGTTGTTTGTCGAATCGCTTGGAAGCTATTAAGGAATCAATAGAGTTAAGGTATTAAGGCGCTTCCTTCTTTCTTTTGGCATGATCTAAATTGAAATGAATATGCTCTTTTGTAATGGATCTACTCGTAGCAACTAAGGTTGTCCATGTTATTCTTTCCTTATAAAGTTATTCTAAGGATGTATGTGTGATGCTTGAATTATATTGAGATTTATATTGATAGTATGATGTCCATAACATTAGTATAAGGTTCAACGACCATACACCACTGCGAAAGGTTAAGAACGTGATTCTGGGTTTGGGTTGTAACAAAAGTGATATCTGAGCAGTTCTGTCCTAGGGAGTCTACAAGCTGTGTCTAGTAGAGTCTTGTTTATAGGTATCTTGTGCACCACACTTATAAGCAGGAGGCTACATGGCATTTAGGACTGTTACTCTTTCTTCTTACCCTAGATCATGTGGTAGATCTCAATTGTAAGAATTAAAACTCCTAAATTGTATTATTCACAATACAATGATACCTTCATCTAGAGAGACAGTTTGTAAGAGATTGAATATGGCGTTGGAAGAGTTAAGTCCTAGGAACTCGATTTTGCATCATGCTTATGATGAGTAAATGCGAGGTATTCTGTAGATCATGTGTATACTAAGACATGTAAACTCCCTCAGAAGGACCCCTATGGCATGAATATCTATCCACCCATATGGTAAAAAGCAACTAGAGCATCAGAAGGTAGATACAAGTTTCAACAAATAAAAGAAGTAAGGTGAAGAAGGGTACAAGGTACCCAGTTAGTGAAGATTATCATCATTCACAATTCCGGTAGAGAAATATAAGCATTATGCCCTACTTTCAACAGTAACAAATTCATATATATAATTGGCCACACCCATCTTACTTATGCCCTATGGGAGCTAACAAATATAGTTTAAGAGAAGATTGGGATATCAAGATCTATCCGGTATTCGAGTAACCCAAAATAGTGGATTGATTGTTATAATTAGCTAACATTTCCGAAGGATAGTGAAAACGTGGTAATAGATCTCCTTGTGAGACATCCAGATAGAGCACTCTAGAATAGTATAGCCAGATATGAATACTAGAATGTTCAGAAATTTCAGGAGATAGGTAGTGAAATACTAGAAGGGATAAAAATTTACCTTAGCATGATTTCGGCCCCTAGTTAAAAAAAAGGAGAATGTTAGGCATCCCAAAGATCCAGTGAGATGAAGCAAGGGGAGCTAAAAGTGAAATAATATTTTGTTGAAGTTATCAGAATATAGTGATAGACAGAAATATTAGTCGGAGAATAAGAAGAGAGTAATTGAAGCATTATGAGTAAGATGTGATAATTGGTTGATAACAGTAAATCAAAATATGACAGAATTATAGAGTCTATAGTCAAGTAAAGGAAAATACAAAAGGTGACAGGCCTTGAGACAATAAAAGAGTATAGGCCAAAGGTTATATCCTTATTTCGAGAAATGAGTTGGTGACTTGATGACGCCCACACTCACACCACAAATATAGGTAGTGAGGGGGTCGAAGCAATAATAAATCCCAACACGAGTCGGGGCCGAATCCTCAAGGAGTTAGAATTAGGATTAGGTAGATATTTAGTGAAATTGTGTGATGTGCCTCAAATTACACTTCCATATTCTTGTTTGTTGTTTTTACTTCTACATTAGGCTATTGGTTGCAAATATGAAACTAGGAGACAATATTTTTGGTTTTGGTTATTTTTTAAATGATAAAATATCTAGGGTCGTGACTTCCACCTAGGTGGTTATCTAAGAGGTTGTAAACTCTACAGAAAGTTTGATTAGTCGGGGTTGTAATATAGCAATCACACGCAATTACCCACTCTACCTTTCGGTACTTTGAGTGATTTTTCAAAATTTTGCTTTCTCAAGTTCTAATGTGTATTGCACAAAACCAGCGATATATGCTCAAGTTGGGTCTTACTATCTCTAGATTTGACCCTTTAATTGAGGCTATCAATTTCTTGAGTTCCCCCAATTTCTGGTTAGCCAAGTTTTCTAGACTTGGTCTCTCTTTCTGAAGTATAGACTAAGTCAAATAGGCATGAATAAATATTTGCAACCATTAATTCTTGAATACAAGCATGAACATGGCTAAATATCACTAATCCAATCACAAACAAGCCCTAAATCAAACACCCATTAAGTACCCACACTAGGATTGGGCCACAACCCTAGCTAGAAATTTAGTTACTCATGAAAAATGAAGAAATACAAGAAGAAATTAAGATAGAATGCATATATATGCTCAAGTCGGGTCTTAATATCTCTAGATTTGACCCTTTAATTGGGGCTATCAATTTCTTGAGTTTACCCCAATTTCTTGTTAGCCAAGTTTTTTAGACTTAGTCTCTCATTCTCAAGTAGAGACTAAGTCAAATAGTCATGAATCAATATATGCAACCATTAATTCTTGAATACAAGCATGAACAAGGCTAAATATTACTAATCCAATCACAAACAAGCCCTAAATCAAACACCCATTAAGTACCCACACCAGGATTAGGCCACAACCTTAGCTAGAAATTTAGCTACTCATGAAAAGTGAAGAAATACAAGAAGAAACTAAGATAGTGTCACGACCCCAGTTCACCCTCCATGAACTGTCGTGATGGCACCTAGTCTCTACGACTAGGTAAGCCTAACAATGCGGAACTTAAGTAAAACTTACGGAAGAAGTAATCAACAACCATAAATAACCGAAATAAGCAATATATAAAATGTCACTAGGCATGTACAATATTTAACTTCTCAAAACGAATACGTACTCCCAAAACCTGGAAACCCATGAATCACAAGCTACGAAATACTACATAGCTCTAACTCCGGAATGTCTAACAAGAACATAGACTACAGAAGGGCTAAATACTAATGCAGGAATAGAAAGAAACTCCTCGGTCTGCGGACGCGGCAGATATACCTTGGAGTCGCTAGAGTAGTCACCTCACCTCAGGGGTGATAGGACTAGATAGAAGTACCTAGATCTGCACATGAAAAACATGCGCAGAAAGGGCATGAGTACACCACAATAGTACTCAGTAAGTGCCAAGCCTAACCTCGGTTAAGTAGTGACGAGGAAGGTCAGGGCCCTACTGAGATAAGATAAAATATAAGGTATAACAGGATAAGATAAGAAATTCAGTTGCAAGCTAATAATAAAAATTTAATACGAGAAAGTAAGGAATGCAATAATCGAAACAGAGGCTAAAACGATCACAAGGATAATAACTGGGGATCTCTCAGTATTCCGAGGATCTCTATGTATCCTCAATCTGTTCCAGGGATCTCTTGGTATCTCGAGGATCTCTTGGTATCCTCAATTTATGCTAGGGTTCTCTTGGTATCCTCAATAGATGCTAGGGATCTCTGGGTATCCCGAAGATCCTTTGGTATCCTCAATATATGCTAGGGATCTCTTGGTATCCCGAGGATCTCTTGGTATCCTCAATATATTCCAGGGATCTCTTGGTATCCTGAGGATCTCTTGGTATCCTCAATATATGATAGGGATCTCTTGGTATCCCGAGGATCTCTTGGTATCCTCAATTTATGCTAGGGATCTCTTGGTATCCTGATTATATGTGCCGAGTATCTCTTGGTATCCTGCACTATAGTCCAAATCAATATATATATGCAGGGGAAACTCCCGGGATACCGTCCCATAATCCCAAAGTAAACATACAACAACAACACGAAGAATACACAATTAAATTCAAATGCCATATCAAGGTAAAATAGGTATTTCTAGCCTAGTATATTGCACATAATCCAAATAAGGAATTTTAAAGCAAATAGGCAATTAAGTCAACTAGGCATGCTTTTCTAACTAACAACAGGTCTAAATTTGCAAGTAGAATAAAAAAGGAGAGAAAAGAACTCAATTTAAATACTTAAAGTAAAACCGGATTCTCCCAGGTCACACTTGTCCTTCTACGGCCACCCAATTATGGTGTGGTACACATGCCTTCAGCCTTTCATAAACCTAACTCTCTGAATCTCCTCGTCTACGACCGCACAATAATTGTGCGGTATGCTCTGTATGCCTTTTTGCCCTGTTTTGGTTCTTGTTTGCTTTTGACTCCTTTATGAGTTAATTTTCACTTCTTTGGCTCGTTTCTCAATATTCTTGTACAAAAGCACATTTCATTGGTTCTTGGGAATACTGTTAAACATTTTGAGCTAAAAGGCAAGTAAAAGAGAGCAAATAAGCAGTCAAAAATCTCACTTATCAACTCCCTAAACTTAAGCTTTTGCTTGTCCTCAAGGAATTAAGGCAATTCACACCTCTACTATAAAAAGGTATATTTCAGCTAGCCTAAGGTGAATCAATTAAACATCAATTGGGACCAACAATTACCCACAACACGTATGAAGTATCAATAACGCAATGATTTGACTTCTTGAGTACAATAGTTACGTGACACTAGAGCATCAAGAGTTGACTCTATTCATCAAGGAAGCTCGCTCTTTCATGTAGGTCATTATGGATCCAAAACTCATCCTCCTCTACTATCCATTAGAAAATCTTACTTTAGAATGTAACACTCTAATCAAAGATTGAGAAAAGTTCGCTCATCTCTCTCAAAAGAATGTCACAAGTCCGGCTCTAAGTACCTTAAGCTTTCCCCTTATGTAAATCACCACTAATGTAAGCTCACTCAATTTTAAATCATGTAGGGCTCTTGCGGGATGTAATGAAGGCTTTTTGGATCAAGGTAGGTCTTGATGAAATAGAATGGGTTCATCTTTCCTTAAGCACTCCATTTTTCCATTTTGGTTTATATTTTGATGACTCTTTAAGACAATTTCTTTTTCCTCGGGGGAACTAGAGAGACGAAACATCACTCTTTCTTGGTCATGATATTCATTTTTCTCCTTTTCTATTTACTCCATGCCTTTCATCATTGTTTTCTTTGAATCCCTTCAACATTCTACCTTATTCACTTTCTTTTTGGCATTTTTGTTTTTTTTTGTTCTTTCTTTCTTCTCTTTGCCTTCCCTTTTCTTCATTTCTTTCTCTTCTTTTTTCCTTTTTTCACTTTCAAAGTCCTTGTCTATCCCCCAAACTTATATTTTTGACAATTATTTCTCAATAATGCTAAAAAAAGATTGGGTGCCAAGAGAGAGGTATCACAAAACGGATAAAGGCTTGCAACGTAGTTATTAAAAGAGAAAAGACTTAGGCTCAAATGGGTTGATTAGGAATATCACATTGGTAGGCTATGGATGATTTCAAACTTCAAATCGGATGAAGGAGAGCCTACATTCATTTCTCAAGCCAAACGACACTTAGAATTTTGCTTAGAAAAACATTCAGGACATTCTAGACTATAAGCACAGGTACTTGGACTTGCAATTCAATACCTCACCTCTCATGCTGTTGGATTTCTAAAGAGAACGGAGTCGAGGGCCTACAACAATCCTAGTTAAGATTAAGATTCAGAAATGGCTCGACTGAACCACTCGATGACTGCTTAAGTCAACACAATAGTCAAAAGGTCACAACCACAACTATTTACTGCCAACAACTTGTCATTAACCATACAATCATAGGTAAATATGTTGGTACAAGTGAAGCATGCTTGAGACCCCTTTATTCATTACTACTATATTTGCCTAAACATAATAGAAAAGTGACTCCCTTATTGTCACGCCATCTATCGTTAGGAAGAGCCACCCGGTTTATACAATATCCACCTTTGGAAAGAACCGTGACACTAAGAAAACCAAAGGCTTATTGTTCACTCAAAATATAAAAAGAAGCTACTAAAGTAAATATGAAGTTGTACTACTAAGGAAAACAAACTAAAGAAGTTATGGAGTAAACTGCCAAAAGTAAAATGAATATACAAAACGAAGTATAGTGAATATATACATCAAATGGGGAGAACATATACATATCAAAGAGAAAATAAAGATAAAGGAAAAATAGTGTAATAGTTATTACATTCCAAATGTCATTTTCAATCAATCAAAATAGACCACCTCCCAAATGAAAATAAGCATTGTCCCCAATGGTATGGGCAGTAACAACCAGCTCCTCAAACTGGATGGCTACTGTGTGTGATGCCTCTGGTACTGTTGGTGATGCCTGTGCTGCTAGAGATGATGTTGCTCCCTCCATAAGTAAGTCCAGTGGTAGATCTCTGGCCGATGTAATCTTTTCAATCTCTTTGCTCAGCTTCTCCACCGACTTCTTTGATGCCTAAGACCTCTGCATCTTCTTGACATGTTTGCCCAAATCTTTAATGACCTTCCCATGCGTCACTAGAGTCTCCATAATGGTCTTATCGTTGTCCAAATTCTTCTTCAATGTTTCCTCCACTGACGAAGGTACCTATGGCTTTCTAGGGCTGCTGGGCCGGAGGACTCTGCTGCAACAACACTGGATATGTCAGTCAGCTTTGTAGTAGCTGCCTGCATCCAGTTGTTGAGACTCACCAATGTTTAGGAGACTCGTAGCACAATCTAAGGATATTTAGATGAAGCTAGAACTGATAATGGCAATGATAGTCTGTCAGTGGAAGATGGTGGCACATCCGCCGTCCCAGTGGAAGGCCGACTGCTGTGGGAGGTAATGTAGATGCTGAAGGCTTAGTAGCCAAATCATTAACCACTACCGCTGGCTCCCTTAGACTAGCCAGTGGAGGTAGTAGCCTTACCCTTGAATTTTGGGTTGTCAGCTCCCTGAAGGTGGTACCATGAGAAAGGTTTCTTTGCCTTTACTTCAGTATCATAATGTCTCGGCTCCACCCTTTGATCCTTGAAGTATTTTGTGAGGAAGTTCGGGTACTAATAGGATCTTTCACCCTTCTGGACAGCTAAGTGATGTTGGTGGACATGATGGTGCCAAGATTAATTGGATACCCAGCCATAATGGATGCTACCAGAACTGCACGAGGGAGTGGAAGGTTGTTCCTATTGAGTCAAGGATCAATGCGACTGCATACAAATGTCTGCCACCCTTTTGCTTCAAAGTTTAGGGTGGCTCAGACTATTGGAACCCCTGTTGTGAGCCACGGAGGTGTTGACCCTCGGATTGCCAGAATCTCAGCTAGCCACAGATGAGATGCATCACCCATAGCTAGCTTTTCCAAGTATTGCACTGCTTATACTTCTTCAAACCCTACATATGAGTTCAGTGTACATGAGTCAAAGCGGATTTTCAGATTTCAAAATTTGTCACCTTGGTACCCTTTTGGATGTGAGCAACGTTGACATAGAATTCTTGACCAAGTGCTCATTTGCATCTAAAATGCTATGGGTGAACAATTTCAATCATTTTCTCTCCTGGAATTGCCTGAGGACATTCGGGTTGTGCTTGTTCAAATCTTTCATCAAGAATTGTCGCTCAAGAGTGAGCAACCTCTGCGGCCACCACTCTCTAAATTTTTGCAAAGGCATTAGCACTGACGAATATGTCTTCCCCATATCTCAGGCCTCCTTGATCTCTCCAAGCCCCCCACTATAGTATCACCCCATCTCCCATCGTCTGGGAAATCATCACCATCATCCAAATTAATTGGAGTAGCTGGAGCATGTCGGGAAGAGGGCTCAGAGTCTTGGCTACCCTCTTACTAACCTTCTGAAGAGCTGGCATCAGAAGATGACTCATCTACTAGATGGAATCTACCCTGTACTTGTTGTGATTGGGCTTCTGTCCTTGCTTGCATGGATTTACCCTTAGAAGCTTCCCCAGATGTGACATACTCATTGATTTTGGAGGGTTGAGGAGCTCTGTTAGCAGTTGCCTTCTTAGTTATGGCTCTTTGGATTGCTAGGGGTGAGTTGCTTTTGCCTCGACTTCGGCCTCGAGAGGGTTCTGACCTCTCTTTTGATGTATCACCACTTCCCATCGATCTAACCATCTTCTGCAACACAATAATGATAGGAATTAGCTAGACTTGAACTCCTAATGTATATAAAAGCATGCTTGAAAGTTGCAGTAAATCAATCTCAGAAGAGGCAGTGCGGACCGCACAGAAGTGAGTGCGGCCGCAAACTGCCAAGTGCAGACCGCACAAAAGTGAGTGCGGCCACAAACTGCCAAGTGCAGACCGCATAAAAGTGAGTGCAGCCGCACAGCCCCAGGTTCAGACTATTGGGGTCTCTGATGTTTCATCATTGTAGACCACATAAAAGTGACTGCGACCGTACTAGTCCACTGCGGACTGCACAATTTTGAGTGCAGCCGCAAAATTCATTAACACACATGCCCTAACTTAGAGAGCTGTGGACTGCACAAAAGTGTGTGTGGCCACAAAGTTCAAAGTGCGGACCGTACAAAAGTGCCTGCGGCCTCACAATTTGAATTTTTTGGGCACTGTCTTACGATTCAGGCAAGTTTTTCAAAAAATATGCATATTTCTAGCAATTAAGCATGATTATCTACTTACCCAGGCGCCAATTAACATTTAAGATGGTACCTACATGATTCCAAGAAAAGATGACTAGCTATTGAGATTTTTTAGGCATGAAATTAACCCTAGAAAAAAAGAACAAAACTAAGAGAAGATGAAAAATCTAAAGATGTAATGAACATACCAGTAATGAAGGATGCAGGTAAGAATGTAGGAGATGAAATGCCTGAAGTTTGAGAATTTGTGGGGAATGCACTGTGTTTGCTTAAATCTTGAAGGTTTAGAGAATATAAAGTATAAAAAGTCAAGAAAAGCCCTATTTATAGGCTGACCCATTGGGCCCAGACCTACCTGAGTGCGGCCACACAATTTTTAGTGCAGACCGCACAAAAATGAGTGCGGCCGCAGAATTAGTGCGGATCGCACAAAAATGTGTGCGGCCGTACTATGCTAAAGAATATTGACATGCCAAACTTCAGAGAATATGCATTTTTGATCTTCCAGTTGTGCAACCGCACACAAAATTGTGCAGCCACAGAGTGTTAGTATGGTCCGCATAATTCTGGTGCGGTCCGCACTTTTTGTGACACTTAGCAAACATTTCTTGCATAGTCCCTACAATACACACCCATTCCTGCATACACTTCAAAACTAGTTAGCAAAAAATAAAGCCTATCTAATCTAAAGAAGAAGAGAAAAACAAGAGAAAGAAAAAGACATGGGTTGCCTCCCAAGAAGCTCCTAATTTAAAGTCGCGGCACGATGCAGGTTACCAATTATTTGAAATGTAGAATCTCCATAATGTGTCCATCATAAACCTTGAAAAGATAATGCTTAACCCGGTGCCCATTCACTCTAAACACTTCATTGTTCTTATTTTTTAAATCTAGAGCACCAAAAGGTGTTACATTCACCACTTCAAAGGGACCACTCTATTTTGACTTCAACTTGCGCGGAAACATCTGTAACCGGGAATTGAACAAAAATACAAGATCACCCACTTAAAAACCTTGTTGTGGATGTACTTTTCATGGAGGTATTTCATATTCTCCTTATAAAGGTATGAACTGGTGTAGGCATGATACCGAAATTTATCAAGCTCATTCAATTGTGCCACTCTTATATTTGCAGCGACATCCCATTCAAGATTAAGCTTCTTCCATGCCCACATGACCTTATGTTCAAGTGCAACCGGAAGATGACACGCCTTCCCAAACACCAATAGATATGGAGACATCCCAATCGGCGTCTCGTAGGCCTTCCTATAAGCCCAAAGAGCATCATCAAGTTTTCTTGACGAATCCCTATGGTTGGCATTCACAGTCTTTGACAAAATACTCTTGATCTTCTGGTTGGAGACTTCAAATTGTCCATTTTCTTAAGGATGGTAGGGGGTCGAGATGTTATGAGTGACACCATACATGGTGAGTAAGGTGCCAAAATCTCAGTTGCAAAAATGCAAACCCCCATCACTAATAATGGCCTTTGAGTACCAAACCTTGTAAAGATGTTTTTCTTCAAAAATGCCACTACACTTCGAGCTTCATTGTTAGGTAAAGCCACGGCTTCAACCCATTTTGACACATAGTCCACGAGTAACAAAATGTAAGTGGTCCCACAAGAGCTCACAAATGGTACCATGAAATCAATACCCCAAACATCAAAGATATCAATTTCCAATATGGTGGTAAGAGACATCTCATTCTTCTTAGAAATTCCACTAGCCCTTTTGCATTCATCACAACTAGGAGTGGGCATTCAGTACTTCGGTTTGGTATTTAAGAATTTCGGTTCGGTATTTCGGTATTCGATTAATTAATTGCGTATATCAAATACCGTACCAAAGTATTTCGGTACGGTTCTGTATGGTTTCAGTAAGGTTTCAATTTATACCAAATCTTCACTCTCTCCTCCACTCCATTAACTAATGTAATACATGTTGTTTGAGATTCCACCAAAGATCAATCTGATATAGAATCAAAATTTTTGTTTGTTTCTTAATTGAAAAAATGGTACTTGGGTCCCAGATATCACTAAGTATTTAAGGTGGTTTGTTTATTCCAGCTGTTCACTTTTATTCCTAGGGTGAAGAACTTCAATCTTTGAACATCTGTGGTTTGGCATTAATGCCAAACTGGAGAAATAAGTGATAAAGAAGCTATGAACCTGAATGAAGTTGTAGAGAAGCAATCACCAAGGAGAGGAGTTTCCGTCGGCGAGGTTATAATCGTGAGTCGTAACTCATGAATCCGACCGCCGCAGCAACCAAGCAAAGTGGTGAGGGACTGAGTGGTTTTTGAAATCCTTGGAGACTAACTCTAACTCTAAGCGACTAAGCCTAAGGGATTAGGGAATTAGGGGTTTTGGACTTTTGGGGTGTGGGCTTAAGGTTATTGGGCTAAAAAATAAAAATAAAGTTGGGCTTGGACTAAATTATTTCGGTATTTTGGTATACCGAAATACCAAAATATCAAAAATCCAATACCGTATACCATACCAAATTACCGAAACATCAAATTTTCTGTATCAAAATAAACCAAAATACCAAAAAAACCAAAACCGAAATACCAAATTAATTCGGTTTGGTTTAGAATTCGGTTTTTTGGATTTTATGCCCAACCCTAATCATAATGCTTGACAAGATCACTAGCGTCCTTGTAGATCATAGGCTAATAGAATCCACAACTCAACGCTTTTGTAGCCGTTCTAGCTCTACCACGGTGACTACCATACGGTGAATTGTGGCAAGCCTAAAGAATTCCCATTTGTTCTTCCTCCGGCATACATCGTCGGTTCACACCATCGGTACATATCTGAAAAAGATACAACTCATCCCAATAATAGTCCAAGCCATCCCGTTTGAACTTCTTCCTTTGGTTTGAAGAGAACTCATTTGGTATAATGTCGCTCACAAGATAATTGTCTAGATCGGCAAACCATGGCATCCCGATCATTGAAACGGCGAGGAGTTTCTCGTGGGAAATGAATCATTGATTCAAGGCCTTCATGTAGCCTCCCCTCCTCCTCTAATCGGGACAACTGGCCTGCCACTTGATTTTCACTACCCTTCCAGTCTTGAATCTCTAGATAAAGCTCTTGCAATAGAAGCACCCACCATATTAACCTTGCCTTAAAATCTTTCTTGCTCATAAAATACCGAAGCACCGCATAGTTGGTGTGAATAATCACCTTGTACCCATCAAATACGGTCGGAACTTCTCCATAGCAAAAACAATAGCAAGTCGATCCTTTCCAGTCACTGTGTATTTGACTTGGGAATCCTTCATGGTCTTGCTAGCATAATAGACTAGATGGAAGATTTTTTTGGTTCTTTGACCCAACACCGCTCCAACCGCAACGTCACTAGCGTCACACATGAGCTCAAAAGGGAAGCTCCAATCTGGTGCGGTGATAATAGGAGTAGTAGTCAACTTGAACTTTAGCAATTCGAATGCCTTCATATAATCTTCATTGAAATGGAACTTGGTATCCTTCTCTAAAAGTTTGCACAATGGGTTTACCACCTTGGAAAAGTCCTTGATGAATCAGCGATAGAAACCCACATGACCCAAGAATATCCTCACTCCCTTCATAGAAGTAAGGGGAGGGAGTTTGTATATCACCTCAATAATGGCCTTGTCGACCTCAATACCATGCTTTGATGTTTTGTGGCCGAGGACAATGCCTTCATTGACCATGAAGTGACATTTCTCCCAGTTCAACACCAAATTTGTCTCCTCACATCTATCCAATACCTTATCCAAATTGTTCAAGAAATCTTCAAACGAGTTCCCAACCATAGAAAAATCATCCATAAGAACCTCAAGAATATCCTCCACTATGTCGGTGAAAATAGCCATCATACACCGTTGAAAAGTCGCTGGTGCATTACACAAACCAAAAGGCATCCGCAAGAATGCGAAAATACCATAGGGGCAAGTGAAAGTGGTGTTCTCTTGGTCCTCAAGAGCAATAATGATTTGATTATAGCCGGATTATCCATCAATAAAGCAATAAAAAACACGTCTGGCAAACCTATCAAGTATTTGGTCAAGAAATGGAAGCAGGAAATGATCTTTCCCAGTGACTTTGTTGAGCTTCCTATTGTCCATGCATACTCTCCACCCAGTGATGATTCTTGTTGGGATCTATTCATTCTTCTCATTTGTTACCACAATCATGCCCCCTTTCTTTGGGACACATTGCATCGGAGAGGTCCATGAGCTATCGAAAATAGGGTAAACAACCCCGACTCCAACCACTTGATTATCTCTTTCATCACTACCTCTTGCATTGCTTCCTTTAGCTTCCTTTGATGTTCAACGAAGGGTTTGGCACCCTCATCCAAAATAATCTTGTGCATGCAAAAGGCGGGGCTTATGCCCTGGATATCCACCAAAGTCCATCCGATTTCTCTTTTCCTCCTTTGTAGCACCTCCAATGTAGATTCTACAACCATGTTAGTTAAGAAAGAAGAAAGGATAACCGGTAAAGAAGAAGAAGGGTGTAACGACCCGACCCGTCGTCTAATGTATCTCCGCCCGTTTTCCCCGTTTTATGCTTCTATATATTTCATTATATGTGTTTGGTGAATTTGAAGTAATTCAGATAGAGTTTGGTTGGAAATGAGACAATTAGTCTACTTAAGAGAAGGTTAGTTTGGAAAAGTCAAATGGGTGTTGACTTATGAGTTAGAGGGCTCGTAATGGATTTCCGATGATTCGACTAGTTTCGGGTGATGATTTGTGACTTAGGAGTGCGATCGGAATTGAATTTGGAGGTCCGGTGTAGAATTAGTCTTGAATTGGCGAAGTTTGAATTTTGGCAAATTCCGGTTGATAGGTGAGATTTTGATAAAATTTATATGTAAAGACTCGTGGCGAGACGAGGAATCCAGTGATATAAATTTCGAAATTTTTCGAGAAGTGGGCCCTGGGCTCGGGTTTTGCCAACTTCGTGTTTTTGGGTATTTTTCGAGTAATTTCAATTGGGTTATGTTCCATTAGCCTATTGTAATGTATTCGTTGCGGTTTTGACTAGATTCGACGCGCGAGGAGGCGGATTCGAGAGGAAAAGGCATGGCGGACTAGTTTTGTGGCCGTCTTGAGGTGAGTAATAGATGTAGATGATGACCTGAGGGTTTGAAACCCCGGTATATCACATTGTGGCGCTGTATTGAGGCGAGACACATACTCTACGGTGAGTGCGGGGTCGTTTGTGGACGGGACTAAGACTTAGTTCGTCCGAGAGATGTTTATACTGTGTTATATGCCAAGAAATTGGCTAGTAAACATCCTACTTGGATTGTTATGAGCATATTTGGGCTGCGAGCTAACTATTTGGATCCCTTAGGGATTATTATCACTGCTTCCATGATATTGAGCATGTTCCCATGATATCAGTCATGAGTTAAATATTGTCTAAAAATGAATAGAAATCTTCTAAGGCCTTAATCACTTAAATTATAATACCTGCTAAATGGAACTGAAAATGGTAATGATTGTGCCCGTGTGGCTTGCTTGCATATATATATTTGGACTGATTGTGGACCGGGCTGCACGCCGCAGCGAATGCTACGATGATATTACGCTTGGGCTGTAGGAGCCCCTCCAGAGTCTGTACACACCCCTAGTGAGCGCGGGTAACCATGGATCGGGCTACGTGCTGTAGCGGTCATGTGCATTGCAATGCATTCATACATCTATACCTGCGTGTGGTATCTGTCATTAATTGTTGTTATTACACTGTTAAATGTGTAGGAGTATTGGTTATAGCTTTGCATTGTTGTATTTCGGGTTTTCTTACTTTCAGCCATTATATATGTCTATTACCACTGAGTTGGAAGTACTCACTTTACTCCCT